>JAHZNB010001287.1:0-13835 GCA_027744295.1 Callyntrura guangdongensis
AAAATTGAAGTTAGAAAAATAATGTCTTTACGATTGCCTTATTAATTGCTGCATCGCCTGTTTCATGATTGGAGTGCTTGTTGCTATCAGCCCTGTGTTTTCATTTTTTTGCGTTGCACTGGTTCGGTTCGATCATTTATTTGACTGCATGTTTTGATGCTTTCTTGATTTTTAATTAGTAATAAAAATGAAAATTCCGCTAAGTCAAATCCTCCAAGATAAAGGCGTTGAGCGAACCATATGTCTAATCGTACAAGCGGAATTGGAAGAAGCGAAACAGCAGATGACAGAAAAGGTGGAGCAACTGAAGGAGGCTGAGAAGGAGATATTATTTCTCAAAGGGAGGATTATGGAATTGGAACAGGAAAGTTCAAACAAGGATGAGAAGTTAAAAAAAATTAAAAAGGAACTAAAAAGTGTCAAGGCAGTACAATTGAAAGCAGGAAACATTGTACAAGAGCAGCATCCATCAAATACTGATATGAGTGACTCCGTGTTGGGGATATCTATCAATGCAAGTAGCACGCATTTGGAGGAAAGAACTGACCATGGGGAAGACCCGAGAAAATGTGGTTGGTTTTGTGTTTGTGGGCAAGAGTATCGATCAAAACAAAGCCTGGATATGCATGTCAAATATTTCGACACTGGATACAAGTTTTCCTGTACTCGGTGCCCGACTCGGTTTGTGTTCGCCACAGATATGAGAAAGCATTTGCGGTCTGTGCATAAGATACAACCAGATCCGTCTATGAGATACGGTTGCCGTCAATGTGGCTGTTTTTTCTGGCGTATTACCGACCTTTTGGAGCATCGGAAAGACAATTCAGTACGGTGACATTGCGATATACGATGTAGTCTTCGCAGCATTTAAGTTTTTTAAATAATGAGTTATTTGAAAGCTTTGTAGTCAAGATGATTGTTGTTTAACTTTTTTTAGCACAAAAACCAAATCAATCAATCGTATCGATAGTAAGCCTAGTCGAGTTGAAAAGAAGGACGACTCGGAATCATTGATTGCAAACGCGCCACCCACAACAATGAAACCTGAAAATCCGGAAGGTCAAGGTCATGGATTTGCTGCGCTGCTGAAAGCCTCAAAAATAGGTGATAGCACTACTAACAAACAAATAAGCAAAGATGGATCCACTGTAGCCACGCTGAAACAGGCACACCGTTACATTTGTCAGTGTGGTAAGAGCTATTCCAGTATCAGGGAACTCCGACGACATGCTCGCAATATGTACAAGACAAAACAACAAAACAATTAGCAAAGTACCACTAATGTACAAGTATAGAAATCGAGTAGTGATTGTGTGAAATTTTCTAATTCACACAACTTTTTCTAATTCCTTAAAACTACCAAAAAATATTTGCTTAAACATAAACATAATTTTTGAGACAGTAAACAGACTTGGTACATTTAACACTGGTTCAAGGTTCAATTTATTTAAGGTGCTATTAAGTATCACTACATAACTGATTGTCATACTATAACACATAAAAATTTGAATCAATCCGTTAAATATTGTAAAAAGCCTAATAACATACAAATACAATTAATTCCTCTTCTCAGAGTTTGTTCTTGTTGTTCGTAAGAAAAAGACCGAGATTTTTAGACTTTTACGAATATTATAAATTATACTTATTCTATTCTTCCGTTCTTGTTGTAGTTAATTAATTTATTAAATTAAGGTCGGGTTTAAATATTTTAATTCAGCAACCTGGTGTTATTTTGCATGGATAGGGACAAGAGCCATGGAGGTTGATGATGTATACTATACACCAATCAATTTCAAATTTTGTTTAGTGCAGCAGGATTGTCAAGTCACCTGTACCCCTGATATTCGATGAAAATGTACGAAACTAAACTTAAGATCCAAATTCTTTGGGTACTTTAATTCTGTTAGTACAAAATTTTAACTAGTAATATACAGCCAATAACATTAATTAAACAAAAAAAGTTAATTTAAATAAGAAAAATTAATTCAATAAATAAATAATTAATAAACAAAAACACAAAACACAGTAAATAAAAATAGACCTAGCTAGCACAGTCCTGACTTTTAACGCATTTGTGTGGACCCTCCAAATGTTTCGTTAAACTGGAATAGACATATAAGAAAGAAGACATTTTAGTAATAAAGAATTAATTGCATATCAAAAATCAACCACACAACGGTGTCAAAAAGGACCCTTTAGCTCCTTTGAACTTTGACCCCCCGTTAACCCCAAGAGGGTCGACCCCATGTACCCATCTTCGAACTTGACCGAGCTACCGATCTATTGGCGAAAACAGATTTTTAAAATTCGTTTCCCTTCAAAAGTTATCGCGCGGACAAGAAAGTGGGGACGGACGGCCAAACGGGCGGACGGAATGACCAGACACGAAGACCATTTTTATAAAGGATCTAAAGGATCCTTAATAAAGTAATATACCTACTTACTTGTCTACATAATAGATAAGTAACTACATATTCTAACCTTTCATTTTTCTCAGATTTTCGTTTCATTCCCAGGCGATAGCGGCACGTAATGTGACGAGACAAACCACCAGAAGTGTTGAAAATTCGCCCACATAAACAATATGCTCCAAGATGTTGTTTGGAATGGTCAATTGCATGTTTCTTCTTTCCACAAATGATGACTTGTTTTGTAACATCAGATTCTATTGATTTGCAGTCCTTCGAGCTTTCTAATGGTGCGAAAGATGTAACGCTTTCATTACACACTGGAGGTGTAGGAGAAGAAGGTACAATAGTAGGGAGTATAGATGCTGAGGCAGCAAGTGTTGGCACGAGCTCCAAAGACATATGCTTCGAGTTTTCATTTTGATGTAGAAACGAGCTGGAGCTGTGAAAATTAATTAATTACGAGAAAAGTTATGTTACAAAATAAACATTCACAAGGCCGTTCTGTACTCCAAAGCCGACTTTCTTGTTATAGAAACAGTATTGATAACCAACTCAATTTACTCAATTTAGTAAATTTAGTAATTTTAATGTGTTAATGTGTTCGTTTTCAATACTGTAACAAGAAAGTCGGCTTTGCTGTACTCCTTAAACTTACTGAGCATTTTTTCGATGTTTTGTCAGCTCCCGATTGGAGGCAAAAAATTGACCACAAAGACGGCACCCGGAATAGCCGCGGTGCAGCAAAATATTATGTCGAGTTTTTAAATGGGCTTTCAGAAAACTCAAGTAAATGAAACTTTTTCCGCATCCTTCCGGACAATGAAATTTCTTTTCATCGTTATGGTAACTTATATGACTATGAAGTTTACTAAGGTTGTCGTACAACCCCCCACAAGTACAATAGAATCCTTTGTGCGTTAAGGCCTTATCAATGCCATGTGATTTCTTAACCAGTCGCACCCGTCCATCATCGTTACGAATAGATGATTTGGCTGTCGGTCGGTTGCACAAACTAAATGTCGAAGTAGTCAGAGTTTTTTTGGAGGACGAAGCAGGTTCCGGCGTGGTTGCATTAGCGCTTGACACACCAATAATTATTGGCTCGGAAAGTTCACATGTTTCTGGTGGGGTTGACGACACCAATGGTGACGACAGTATCTTAGCATTCCTTTTGTCCGAGCTGACAATTTCCGGTAGAGTTACATGGTCGCTTCCAGCGTTTGCCAACCTTCTGAATCTGGGCTTCATATTATCGACTTCAACTTGCACAACACTGTGCAAATTGTACGGAGTAATTTCCATGGTTTCCTCCTGAATTCGTGTCATCAGAACGCTCAGTCTTCGATGAGACTCCTTGGCCTCCAGTTCATATTTTCGACTTTCAAAATATTCCAACAATAAACTGATGACTGACAGGTACATATTTTTTAATAGTACGCTCATGTCTTGCTTATTGTCTACCTCCAACACATTATGGACGATGTTCGGTGCTTCATTTTTCTTCTTAGGTTGGGACTCCGAGAGTTTCGCATTTAAAATCTTTAACCCAATTTCTTTTACCTCAAGGTCAGACACCAACATAGCATTGGCATGCTGACATTTTTTTAGTTTCACGTCTACTTTCACTTGATCTAAATCCTCAGGCACCTTCAAAACTGAAATGATAGCTAGCTGATCATTGCATTCCTGATTTTCGGCACAGTCAGTGGTGTTTTGCTTTCCCACAAGTGGTGATGGAGGTTCAGCTGTTGGTTTCGACGCTGTTCCATCTAACATCTTCAGCATTCTATCAATCCCTTCTCGATTGATACTAGTGTAGTTTACTTGTTCGTCCTTTTCAACTTTAGAGATGTGTCGACCACGACCATCTCTTTGGAAACTTGATGATGCCATTTCTAGGTTAGGGGATGACTCACGACTATTTTAAAATAAAATGCATCACTTGGCACATAATAGGCATAAAACTAGGTCAGTAAACACTGAAATTGAACAACTTTGTTGTGCAGATTTCGACTATTGATTATAGCGGGTCCGATGTCGGTCAATCGTAATTCGTTATCCATTAATCAGTAGTAAAGCAATTGATACTAATTTAATACTAATCGTACTAATTGTAATACTGTTCAGTCAAAAAACCAAGTATATTTAGTACTTATTACAATTAGTACTTCGCTTTAGAATTCATGAAAATTTTACCTGATAAAATGATGCGGTCACAGATGTAGTTGCTAATTTAACGATTTATTATTACAATCTCTATACATACTTAAATTCTAGCACCAAAATTTAAAATAAATGTGATTAACAATGTAGTTAACTTCGTGTATACATTTAACAGTATAATGACTGGCTGACTACTGACCGACTTTAGTTCTTCAATTGCGTGTTGCAGTCGTTGCAGATCATTTATCACTATCACTTTTTAGTACTCGGGTCGCACGAGACATGTGCATTGTATGCAATCCAATCAATGAAATGCAGTATGATTATGATGAATGATATGATGAGGTATGCATTGTGCGCATGCTATATAGTACTTCTATCTGCAATCTTGGCTACTTGACGTGGAAATTCTTCTTCCTCAGAGAGTCTTCAATTTTCTTAATTTAAATTCTAATTGTTGCATCACATACTAGTACGCAATACACAACGGAAAAAGAAACAATGAAGCCACATACCGATTTCCTCCCAATGGTTAGGAAACTTGTGAAAAACCTGTTTTTGAATTTCGCATTAATATCTAGGACTCTTCTTTTTTCTTCTGGATACAGAATTAAATTCTCTACATAGATCTCTTTGTTTTTCAAAAATTTGAAAGTTTAACGTGTGTGAAAATGCTCTCAAAATGGTGACTAAAGTATTGGACTTGATCGATTTTAGGGCACGCCAGAACGGCCAGAATTTAAAAATAAAAATTTTAGCCGCTATTTTGAGCGTTAAACTTTCAAATTTTGAAAAATAACAAATAATGTCTACGTAGAGAATTTAATTCTCTATCCAGAAGAAAAAGAATTAAAGTCCTACGTATTATATCCTTTGCGCTTCGTGTGAAATTCAAAAACACGTTTTTTCACAAATTTGTGCATACACCATTACCATATATTCCTCTCCTGTGTCCCGGTTAATATTTATTTCCCACTTTTCTACTTTGATTTGATTCTTGATATGGCTGGTATCCGTTTCTTCTGAATCCTATCGATTGGCGAAAACAAAATTTCAATATTCCAGTCAAGAGACTCTGTGCCTACCGGGGCCTAAACCAGCAAAACTATATACCTACTTCAAATAGCAGAAAAATCTGATCTGTCCGTATTTATAATAAATATAATATTTTAGTAATAGTAATTATTGTCATGACAATTGACTTCGTGATAATGATGGTAAAAATATTGTACCCTCTTAACACATTTTATTGCAGAAAGTCTTGTTTGTATCCAATAAACAAAGTTGAAAGTATTTCTTTTGAAATGAATGAATATATTAACTATGGAATGATTGTAAACCCTCAGTGGTACCGTCTATGTATTGGAAATCAGCTTAATGCTGAATACTGATGACGTTGATAAATCAATATAAATATCCTTTTGTTATTTAAACTAGTCATTGTCTAGTTAGTAGTTGCCCAGCTGGTATAATGTAATAAATCAGTAATTGTAGCGTGCCAAAGACATGCTCGTTACGTTTTGGCTTATCCTAAATGAGCAAGTTCTTGCATGGATAGTACGGGCGTGCTCCAGACGGATATCCAACAAAATCATCCGGAGTAGGCACTCCAGTTCCTGATGGTGGAGGCCATGTTGGCTCTCTGGCGTAAGGTGCAAGCGGACAAGTTACCTCTTGCCTATGTGTCTTGTGCAATTTCTGAAGTTCATCTCTTCTTGCTAGAATTCCAGTCAACATGATTGTCTGAAACTTGTGTGATGGTCAGTCCCTCCAGAGGATGGGGTGAATCCACAGTGTACTCTAATAAGTGGTCGCGCCAAGTTACGTTGGACACCCCAGCTAGGAACGAGCGTCGGTCGGTCTCGGAGTCAAGATCACTTCTGCAAGTAATATAGTCAGAGATTCGCGGATAGTACCAAATGATGCCAAGGCACATTTCTTGCTTGGTAGAGTATCCTCCAACGATTGTACCATTTGTCATTGTATTGTCATGTACACACGCTATGAAAAAACAGAAAATGTACAAAATTACAAGATTAACTGATGTGATGCTGATGCTGTGAGGCTGGAAGCTAACATGTTTTCTCTACTAACTACAAAAATTGGTCTACAATAGTTATTATGTACTGATGTATTAACACGTTAATAAATAGCAATACCGAAAAACCTACTTGTAACTAGTTGATCCCCTGGCAAAACGTGGACCTCTTTGTGAACCAACCGATCTTTCTGGAATTGATTCGAATAGTTGTCATCAGATTCCACCCAAGGAAGCTCCTTATTTTCTCGAAAATGTTGGAATTTTAATCGCACACCAGTGTCATGCGAATGAAGGGTAATTGTGACAATCTTAATTCCTTCGGGGGGTAACATAGTTTGAGTGCATCGACCAGAGCAATATCCATATATGGTGTGTTCCCTGCTATACGGGGGTACTAGACTACTTAGGGGTAATCCGGGATTCTTTCTACCCACAAGCATCATACCAGCATCAAATTGTCTGAGTTTGTCCGTATAAAAGAAATCCAGGTGCATTTGCACTTGTTTTCCGGATACCTGGTATGGATTATTGACATGCACCTGCAGGATAAAATAGTCATCAGGATCGATGGCTTGTCCAACATGAGGAGGATGGAAGTATATTCTGGCTCCGACAGCCCAACCGTGAAAAGTCTCTGTGCAAAACTCGGTTGGCATAGGACCTGTCCGATAAACCATGTTCAGGCACGGCTGGCCTGGCTGGCCCACGTATGGACCAAACATGGAGTGGGTGCTAAGAATTTGACCCCGTGGAACGTGGCATTTGTGGAGGATTAGGTGATGATAGTGAGAGCGGCTTTCTTTGTAAGGAAAGCGAGCTTCGCTCTGACACATGAAAAATGGACAGTGAAAACATTGTGTACGACGAACTTTTTTACGTTTGGTATGAAATGTCGCAACTCACCCCGATCATTTGATGTCTTTTTGTGATGTTAGGCCCTTTGTGCATGGTGCACCAATAAGTCGTCTCTTGAGTAGATAATTCCATCATGCTAGAAACTGTCCATACCTTAACTTCTCTCAATTGGTAAGTGTCCACCCCAACTGCGACCCCTGTTTGAGGATTTCGAATTACTGGAGGGGTGTAATCGCGATGAAGCAGCAGGACGTTAAATATCCCTCTATTTCCTAAATGGTATTCTGATACATTATCTTTCTCCCCGTAAGCCCATATCAGAGCAATCGTATCACCAGTTATTGGGTAGTCCTCAGGGTCACACGTGTCGAAAGTCCTGGAAAAGCTGAGAAACGTGTGTTGCTCTGTTTCCCTGGCTTCATGTAACGTCCAGTCTTGACTAGTGTCCTTTTTAGGTGGCATGTTTCCTTCTGCGTGCCTATCAGCAAAATATGGACGACCAGCGGGTGTCACTCCCCCAATAACAATATCTGCCCCGGTCATCTTTCCTTTGGCACTAAGTCCGAACCCAACGTAGCCTATGGTTTGCACAGTTACATTAAAAGTAACCCGTTTCTTGACCCAGTCTGCTCTCCACTCTAACACATACTTGCCCTGTGAATCCAAGGTTTCCACGCGGTGGTGAGGATTGTTACCTACCATATAGCCAAGCACAAATTGCTCATTATAAAGCAGCGTTAGAATCTGAATTAAGATAACCGACGACAACTTAGGCATTGTAAGAGCAACGCGAAATTTTGGCCTCTGGCTGACTGACTTGGTGTTGAATACTTCTGTCAACTTTTTTAAAATACGATGTCAGACAATCTGATTTACTATGACACACATTCATGAAGTGTCTACCCATGTTTTATACATTATATGAGATATATAAAGATACAGTTTATACAAATAAAATTAATGTGCCTATTCTGATTACCTGAATAAAATTAATGATGTTAATAAGTAAAATAACAGATATTATAATTGTAAGTCTGGATATTGTAATTGTATTGCATCATAACAGTATGCTAGATTAATTCCCATATAAATATTAATTGATGAATTATGATACCTCAACATCGATGAGGTTATGATGATCATGATAATTCATTCAAACGCGTTAGTTTCATCAATAATTGTTTAGCATTTTGCTTGTGTAGCACACTTTCGCTTTCACTACAAGGTCACACGCGGCGAAATTATGCAATGCGTGACGGGTATCTCTTGAAGCTTCACATGTTATTGTAACGGTTCGAATTTCAAACGTTCAACTGAGATTTCTCCGCTACGCTATTACAGCGATCAGCATTAACACAGCTTATATTTATTAAGTACCTACTTCAAAATATCTCATATCACGGCATAAATGGTAGTCCAATTTTTAACTTTTATTTCAAGTTTTATTACAACAGCATTTTTCAAGTTACAACAACGATTAGAAATGTATAATAAAAATATGCAATAACACAGTGTTCTAGTCTATAGTATCGTTTAACAAAAATGGAGATATTTATGTAGTTATCAAAGCATTTGAATTTTAAATTTTCTATCGTTTAACAAAATTACTAAACAAACAAATATAAAGGCATGTGTAAGCAGATATAGGTAGGCATTTAATACATTACTATTATTGCTCAAGTCAATTCCGATCCGGGTATCATGGTTTCAAAATTGATCGCGAATTTACCCCTGACACAGCTCCCCGGAAACTAGGTCCAGCCTCCAGGTCATGATACATTGGAGTTAAATAATTCGTCGGAATACCTTCGAATTCACTAACCGTTGATTTGATTGCCGATAAAAATATGCAATAACACAGTGTTCTAGTCTATAGTATCGTTTAACAAAAATGGAGATATTTATGTAGTTATCAAAGCACTTGAATTTTAAATTTTCTATCGTTTAACAAAATTACTAAACAAACAAATATAAAGGCATGTATAAGTAGATATAGGTAGGCATTTAATACATTACTATTTTTGCTCAAGTCAATTCCGATCTGAGTTAGTATCATGGTTTCAAAATTGATCGCGAATTTACCCCTGACACAGCTCCCCGGAAACTGGGTCCAGCCTCCAGGTCATGATACATTGGAGTTAAATAATTCGTCGGAATACCTTCGAATTCACTAACCGTTGATTTGATTGCCTCCGTATCCACTTCATTTGTTGTATTGACAGGTTTTCTATGCGTAGAGGACTGTCTACCTTTTTTCTTTCGCGGTGTCTGGCCTTTTTCGTGACTTGCATCATGTACTTCTCTCAGGTGTCTGGACAAGCTTCCTGAGTAGGGAAAGACTTTATTGCATATCTCGCATTTGTACGTCTTTTCCATTGTGTGCATATTTAAATGCTTTTGAAGTATGGATGGCAAGGGGAAACTTTTCTCACAATAGTTACATTTGTGAGGTCTGATTTTCAAATGTGCATTTTTCGTGTGTTCAAACAGTCCTCTCTTCCATTGGTATTGTTTTCCACAAATATCGCACACGTAAGGCTCTGTTCTCTCCTCATGTTTTTTCATATGTTGTGATAATGTCGTTGGATTGGACAAACCCATTCCACAGACGGGACAAATATATGTCTTTTTTCGTTCCTCCAAGGGTATATGTGTACGCGCGTGGGTGCGCAATTCTGTTAAAACACGAAACTTTCGTGGACACTGAACACAAAAGGAAAATCATTTACAATACAACACAATACAATGGAAAATGTGTCACATTAGTTCCTAACGTGGAAAGAATTTTGAAAAATTTGTTACAAGCGGAAATATGTTAACAAGACTGGCAAAATGAAGTTTCATCTTGGAATGATGAGCTGCTTTGCTGTTGAGACATGATTGAGACTGATGAAGTCTCACCAATTTTACATTACGAGTACGTCACGCACGATCATATATTTCAAATTGTAACAAACTTATTCCATTACTGGTCGCATTGCAACTTTTTCTCCACCTTCTCTCCCATATGTGTACGGATGGCATGGTCCAGACATTTATTGTAAGTGTTAAATATTTTACACACATCTGCATGTTTTTAAAGTTCCTTTATGTTCAGGATGACTCTCTTTAAAATGCTTCATCACAAGTAGTTTGGTGGCAAATGGAGTCAAACAAAGGTGACATTTTTTCGACCATTTAAATTCTGACAACGAAATTCCGGCCTTTTCTAGGGCCTCTTTTGTAGGGTTAGAGATAGGCTTCGTGCATTCTGCTTTATTGTCATGGGTTATACGATTGTGTTTTACGAATGATCCCATTAATCTAAATGCTTTGGAGCACAATTTGCAGACGATGATGGATGTGGAAGGCTCTCTATGACTTGCCAAGTGGTTTGTTAAGGAAGATCTAACCGGATACTTCTTGGGGCATATAGGACACTCATAAACTACCGAGTCTTCACGTGGATGTCGAGTTTGACGATGATAAGCAAGCATCTGTTCATCTGGAAATGCTTTCGGACACTCAGAACACTGACAGGGAGTCTCCTTAGTATGTTTTCGTATTTGATGGCGCAAACATTCACGAATATAAGGGTAATGGCGGCCGCAAAAGCGACAAGTGTACCGCTTTATTCCTGGGTGCTGCTCTTCGTAGTGTTGGATGAATGGTCCACGGCCCAACAGTTTGGCGTCACAAACATTACAGGTTAGATATTTAACGGGTCGTTTGGATTTCGCGTAAAGCATTTGCTTGGGTGCTTCATTATGTTCCGCGACTAGATGATTGTTTAAAACGGTTTTAGTGGCAAACTCCTTCTCACATTTAGGACATGGGAATGTTTCTTTGTCTTTTTTTTCTGTATGTACATGGTCCATGTGCACTTTCAACATTGAAGCAAGGGCAAAAGCCCTGCTACAAATGCTGCATTGAAATTTTTTTTCAAAAGTATGCTTATTTATTTGGTGAACGACAACGTCGCGTATTCGATTGTACCGTCGTCTGCAAAAGAAACGAATATATTAGTTGGTTTTGCACGTTTAAACGAGTATATAAAACACATTTATACAAAATACATTTCTGTATTTCTGGAAATAATGTGAATTTTCATACTTGCAAAATTTACAGGAAAAAAGCCGTTCATCAGGATGATCCCTCTTATAATGGTTCATAAAATTTTTATGACCCCTTATACCTTCATCGCATATGTGACAAGTATAGACTTTCTTGAGTTTGTCGGAATTGTTGTAATTGTACTTGTATGACTGAGCTTTTTTAAAAAAACTGGACCGACTGCGACTACTTGATTTTGCAGTATATATGGATCCTTTCCTGTACCGAACTTTCCTCTTTGGAACCGGTTTTACTTTGAAGTCACTGCCATCACTATCACTAGAATTGTTTTCTTTTTTGTCAGAAATGGTGTTGTCTTGATAGTCTTCATCACTATCTACGCAATCATCTGCAGAGGGAATATACTCTTCGTCAGTTTCCTCGTCAATTATTTTACGACTTCCTGCTACCAATCTTTTACTCCTACGGCGATATTTTCGAATTAATTCCTGGTCTGATTCGGAACCTTCAGATTCAATAGTAGTCATGGGATCTTTCATTTCTACAGAAGTAGTCCCATGTTGTCTTGGATAGCTATCCTCTTCCGCCCAATTAATATCCGGATATTCGTCATCAAGAATTTCACTTAAAGCTGTATCCGCCTCTTCTTTTACTTTCAATGGGGACTGTGAAATATCTGGTGTCTCTGGATTTTCTGACGCAACTTCGCATCGTTCAGACTTTATAGATACAGTTGTGTTTGCAACAATAGAATTTCTTGTTGTGCTAGTTTTTCTTTTCTTTGAAGCTGACTCAATGGCACTGCTCAGTGTTGAAGTATCTAAAATATACATGTAATATAATTTCTGTAAAATAAATAATATGTCAAAAATAAAGTTGGATGGTACTGAAATTAATTACACTAAATGTTAATGTTACATCATTACCAGCACCAAATCGAGCAAATCCAAGGTCCACCACTTTCCTTCTAAAAATATCCAGTCCTAATAATTCCAACTGAGTTGTGCCCTGTTTCCCTTTATGCCCCTTTACTGTTTTTTCATCATTCTCATTAATATTTTCAGTCTCCGTCCTTCCAATAATTTCTCTAATCACCTTCACTCGAGCGTTTAGGATGGTTTCCAACTCACGAATTTGGTGATGCACTTGATTTAGTTCTTGATAAAGATTTTGACACTTGAAGCACAAAGGCAAGCACAAACACTGATCAAAATTTTGGCCCTCCAACGTTTTTCTCCACCTAACGTTCAATAAACTGCACAGTAGATCAAAGGCGTGTGAGTTTTTCACCGGATCATCCAACGGAATACGGAGGATTTGTCCAGAGGACAAAACATTTTCTAATGTGGTAATTTTCATGTACTCCTCAGGAAGCAATTGCAGACAAAACAAGCAGTGATGTTTGCTGTTTCGAAACTCTTCAGAGTCCACATCTGTGATAGGCTTTTCCTGCAACATAGGACAACAAAAAGACAAACCGATAGGATATTTTAAAATAGAAATCTACAATTAAAATTTATAAAAGGTAGTTGTCACGTAACATAGTTAGATACCGTTAAATTCTTTCGCTCTTTCTCTTCCTTTTTTCGAATTTTATCGACATCCGGCAAATGATTGAGATGTTCCGGATTAGACACCACGTAACTTGCATAACTGGAATTATTGCTGTTATACTTTTTTACGATAATACTAGCACCACAACCTTTAATCCTGTGAGAGCATTTAAAATAGCTGGATTGATTACTAGCACGAGTTGCACTATGATGGTAAATGTGCCCTTCGAAAACCAAAACTTTTTTCCCTTTTGAGCTGGCAATAAACTTTAACGGTTTTTCGGACTCTGTTGCTGACATTGCCATAATTCCAACTTTCAAACCATTGCAGCAATTATTGTTTTAATTTGTTAAGTATTTATGTTCTATAGTTTCATTATCTAGATTACTAGTAAGCAACTGGCATACCATACAGCAGTGAGTATAGCAAACACAAAAACAGTAAAATATAGCAGTACTAGAAGGATTGCCCGTCACATATGACGGATCTAGTCAATCAGACGTGAACATATGTACACGTAAATATTTTTATAAAAATATAATTTAATAATTTAAGAAAATTGGGTAGTGTAGTTTAGTTGTAGTATGTAAGTAGTAAGTGTGTAGTAAGTGTAATAATAGTGCATTATTATCGGCGAATTTTCTTCTCACTTTTTGGCGCAGATTAGCGGTACGTAAAACAATTAAATTATTGTGAATTACGGGGTTTTGTGATTTGTTTTATTTTAGCCTCCCAGTGGCGGGTGAAAAATCCGTCTA
>JAHZNB010001288.1:0-12598 GCA_027744295.1 Callyntrura guangdongensis
ATCGATGAATAATTTATCTGGCGGCGAAAAAACCTTGGCGGCCTTAGCATTATTATTTGCCATTCACAGGTATGTAAGCACGGACATCGTAAACATTTTATCCATAATTTCGTTTCGATAATAAATGTACATACAGGTCATTTAAAAAAATTAATTCTGACCAATTTAATGTCTCGTAAATTTCATATTGTTTTCATTCACTGGATTTATATACTTTTTTTGTAAAATGTCCAATACTTGCACGTTCTAATAACAGTTTTGCTTTTGAACTTTTACAGCCAACCGAATGCATTCGCAGCAAAGCCTATACTTTAGATTTAACCAAATATAGCACATAATTGATGGTGTAGTAGGTGTAGTAATTTTAATTTAACTTCTGAGTTTTTTTCTTTTGCCGGGTATGTTAAATGGAACCTTCAAACTGTTGGAGTAAAATTGATACTTTAATTATTACAGATTTTAATTTTTTAATGTTAAAAATTGTTTTCGTATTTCATAAAGGCTAAGTAATAAAAGTATGTTAAAACCGTAGTACGGTGTGTATTTGTATTTATCTTTATATTAAATATAAACATGGACATCGCTCAGAATTTGTACTTTTATCAATAACGCTTGCGCATGTAAAGCAAATATAATTACACGACAAGGTATACCTTCATAGATAATTGAAATCGTACGAATCCGCTATAAATGTCTATTATCATCAAGTCGATATAAAAGCGTTGAAGCCAAAATAAAAAATTATGTACAGTTATTTCCCTCTTGGAGTCCTCACACGGCAGCACACATACGCTTTTATGCTCTAGCTTTCAGAGCAATAAAATCGAACGACTCGACAAAATAATAATAATAATAAAAAAATATACAAATAAATCATAATACGATTTTATTTCCCGCTCCGACCAACCAAATAAATGCAAACCTACCCTGCTGTGACGTCATCGTCGCAGACAACAAACAACCGCAACCATGAAAAGTGCATACACTCGCCGGACATAACATAAAGTACAACAGTCAACAGACAACAACTCTTACTCTACAACCTTCTCGTCATTTTTCATTTCAACAAGTTTATTGTGATTTTTTCGTCACGGACGCACTTCTCTACTCAATACTTAACTTGTGACTCATGAAGAATACGTTAACTCAACCGGGTTTCGGTTTTTACATTATGGTTTCAGTTTCAGTTAATTCATAGTATTTTGTGTGATTTATATTGTATTGTAGTTACTTACTAGCTGGTGCGGTGGCTGGCAGAGCATTTGATGCTATGGACGTCAACTCCGAAATAAAGGTGGAAAATTACACAAACGTGATTGAATCAGGAAACATGGAAGGAAGTTCATTGCCAATTAACGAGCACGTGATGTTGCTACCTCCAGTTACCTTTGGAAATTCAGACATAGGATTAACCCAACAAGTTAACAGTGGGTATAATTCAGATACAGTTATGTTTGGTGACTACATTGCGGTGGACAACTGTAGTGGCTGGATGACAAGACCGGAAAATTTGTTGGCTCATGGAACTGTTCTAGAAACGGATACAGAGGTAGGAAACCCGCGACAGAGGTAGTGGGTACGGGTACACAGTTTACTAAAAGGAATGGGAAGTTTTTTTTTACTTATTATTTAAAAAAATTAGGTCGTATTAGGTAAGGCTGTGTTAAGCTAGGTCATGTTTGGTAGTAATTATCTCACCGAACGCCACCTAACCAAAGCTAATCTGAGGTTTTTAAATAAAACTTTGTTCTTAAAATTTCCCTTCACTTTTAACTCGTGTCGTGTCGTGACCTCCATTATAATGGGGGAAATACTAATGCCATTGATGATTACGTTTTTGTAGATTGCCCCTGATTTAGCCCCTGACGGACAAAATTGTATTTACTCGATCATGCTTGCTGATGTTCACGACAGTTCTCTGGATACTTCCCGCTACTCTGTGGAAACTGTCACTGCATTCCTAAATTATGGGAATGAAGATGGAACTCCCAACTATTTAATCATTCCAACATCGGCTGTAGCAAACTCCCCAAGTGATACGTCCTCAGGTGTATCCGATGAACCTGTAAATTCTCAATTTTCAGATGACACACATTTTTCTCAAGACGATAACAAAGATGAAATGTTATGTACCGGGATTGTTTTGTCAGACCCGGAAATTCCAGATAGTATTCATCATGAAGAAATTGTTGAATTAGGCAAAACTGCAGATTTAACTTCTCAACTTATTCCTGCATCAATTGAATCAAGCACGATGCCTTTTGAATTTAATGAACAGCCAACGGGAAATTTGCTGTACGGAGATCAGCACTTCACCAACGATGAGTTAAATGAAGTTCTCGATGAAGTGGATGGCCCGACAGCACAGCAGGGGGAATGCAAATACACTGCAGAAATGATCTATTCTGACCAATTCTTGGAGCAGCAGCAACAGAATCATCCTTGGTTTTACAATTTATATAATCAGAATTATAACTTTCCATAATCACCCATCATTATTAGCCAATGGGGCCAACGATGCAAATTTGAACGTAAGCGATCAACCAATGAAAGTTCCGTCAGCTAAAAGACGTCAGAAAACAGGAAAAAGCAGAAAAACGCCTAAATCAAAAACAGATTGTAAAGCATCGAACTCCAAAGAAATGAAAGTTTCTTCAGACAAACAAACTCAACAACCAATGGGTGACCCTGAAAAGTCTGAAATGAATGATTCACAACCCAAACGTACTCGTAAGGAACACACCAAACCAAGAATCGATATAAATTCTTTCCGGTTTAAAATGGGACCTCACTTAAGAACTTTGTCGGCAGTTTTGGAGATTACAGGAATGAAACATGTGTCAGATTTTGTTCCTTATGATGTGATCAGACGGTTCCATCCGGTAGGTAAATTTATTTATAAGTCATTGTAATTTACATTCGCAGCCATTTCTAATACTTCACTGCTCTTCTATAGACAGATATGTTTCGGACGATTGAAAAAGCTATTGAATCATTAAGTACGTGCATGGAGAACGGCGAGTCGTTTCCCAGCCTCAATATTGAACCGGATTGGGAGCAACTGGAAAGCCACATTGAACCATTTTTATGGACGACGCCGGTAAAGCCAGATTCTACTAGTTCTACTAACCCACGGTTATACTACAAGTGTTTTGGAAATGAGAGTATACACAACCACGTTTCTATCAGAAAGGAATTAGAAGAACATGGAAGACCAACCTATTCTCCTGACGTGGTGTAAGATATTTTTAAAAGTTTGTCGTTAAAATAAGCTGTCTTATGATTTATGATGAGGTTTAGTTTAATAATTTAATACGTCTGCAGATCTACAGTAGGATCTGCTAACTTAAACGTAACACTGAATTTACACCATGTGGCGGAAAAGTGCATAAACACTGAATTCAAGGAACCGAGTGACAACAACGATACACCGATGCTAATGAGACTCCGAAATCCGAAATGCACTGGAATTTTGTACGAATCTGGTGTGCTTATTGTGATTGGCACAAAATCGTACGATCATTTTAGAATGGCAACGCGAAAATTTGCGCGAATGATCCAAAAGACTGGTGCCAATGTGAGACTGACCAAAATGAAGATGCATTTTTACATTGGTTTGGTTAAACTGCCCTTTGATATCGACGTGGAGGCTATGATAAGTCATGAGGTTTTGTCCAAATACATTTTGTAAGTTGAGTTCGTTAAAAGCCAGTCCGTCAAATTTTAATTCAAGGTTTAATGATGAACATTTAGTGTGTGGAAACACTTAATTTAGCAGTATCGTGTACGGAATTTTAGGTACGATCCAAATACTTTTTCTGGTGTTATTATAAAGATGAGGAGTAGCCCAATTTTGTGTTTGGTTTTTACTACTGGGGCAATATTAATGACAGGTACGTAAATGTATGGTGCAAGAGCTAATTTTGTTAATTATTTTGCTTTCCTTATTTGTAATAAATGAGCTTATTATAATCGGTTTCGAAATTTATAAACTGTGCAGAAGCCGCGAGTGAGGAAGAAATGAAAAATACGTTGGACAAGATTTATCCTACCGTACGCTTATTTGCTTCTCAGTCATGAACTACTGAGAGGTAAGGTGTGAGATTAAGTTATGTTAACACTTAGAAAGTACAAGGTGTATTTATAATATTCATATTATCGTGACTCTTAAAGGACATGTCCAGTGTACTACAGGATGCCCAAAGGATGGTACTATTTTATATCTTTTAATAATGCATTTGTCGTTCAAACTAGAATCAAATTGAATCAATGATCACAGTTTTGTGTTTTGTTTTATTGTTAAAATATTGACTACAAGTTTTTTCACTAGCCTTTTTATTTTATTATACTTTAATAATTATAGTGTATATCGCTCAGATTATGACTAATGTAATTTTTTCTTCATTTGGCGATTAATAGACACAATTTATTCGTTATTTGTACATTACACTATACATATCTGACCTTCTTAAAAAATACTAATTTGTTCTTTATTTATAACGACTCATTTCCTTAATAATAAATTAACTGTTAATAAATAATATAAATTCGTTTGATTTTCCTGGATAATACAGCCTATAAAAACTTTTCCAATATTTCTTTTCACTATTGAATACCGAAAACTTTGGTCCTGTTAATTTTGCTGAAATCGTATGTCGTGGGTTTAGGCCTAAACGTAACCGTAACCTGAATTGTGCAGTAGTGCAGTCCACAAATTGTGGTATTTGATCATATGCCGTATTCCAGTCATTACCGGTTTATTGTCTTTGTTGTACGTGCAAGCAATGCGTGTTAGTTTCCTTCAATAAACAGAATTACGCATCGGCAAAATTTAGTAAACACCTATATTACAACGCCATTTATCTATATCCGTCATCCAAAGCATAGCACAAAGCACAATAGCTAGCTCTATTCTAGCTGTATAGATAGAGTATAGACGAAGCAGCTTGGGCTCGGGCATCATCATCACTGGAGCTGCAGCTGGCTGGGCTGGACTGAGGGCATCTTCTCATTAATGCCATTGGCCTTTTCCATGCGGCTCGATATTCAAATATTTCGGCAAGCAAGAGTATTTTGAGGTATTTGTGCATTTTCTGTAGTCGGTAGGAAAATAAAAAAATACAATACATAACATAGCGTGCAGTAAAATGTAACAAATATATTACATTTTGCAAATATCTGCTGTTATTTCTGCAAATTTGCAACGTGAAACAATAGTTGTTTGCAAACTGTACAACGAACACTATTTTTTATTACTAACGCGGATGTACTTGTACTGTTGGACAATCAGTGACAACATATATTAACCTTGTCGTATTCGGCATCGGCAAGTCTGTTAACTGATAGTTTTGTTGCTGGTTGTAAGAAGGGGCCGGTTTCGGTTTGAAATCAAACGTACGATATATTTTGGAAACGCTGTCACCTACAAGCCCATAAACAAGTGCATTATTGAAGAAAAACTTTATTTATAAATTGTATATGACTAGTAAAACTCGATCGAACTGAGCACAGATGACAGGAGAGGAATCTGGGTTAAGAAAGTAATGATATTGATATCGTGTATTGTATAGGAGTAGTAAAAGTGAATTTCCTGGTCTCATAGTTCTAGTTCTGACTAAATAGCAGAAAATAACCTTATATTTTATCAACTGGATAACATTTACAAGGTCGGTGGCAAAAATTAAAATGTCAACAGATGTCATTTCGAATTTAACTGGCAGCCTGGATGCAGAACTTGAAAAGGCTCGAGCAACACTTCGGGAAGTAGATGATGGAATTAAAAAACTTTTTGGTAAAGAGAACAGTGCTGAAGTAACGTTTGGAAATAACAGGTATGTTATCATTTAAAAATTAGCTGAGATGCTAAATTTTCTTGTTTAAAAAAAACAAAGCATTTAATTACATATAGCATATTAATGTCACGGTTCTACTTATTATGACATTAGGAACCGTACTTCTAGAAATAGTCAAGAATATGGGGACAATCACTTCAGTACTGAGCGAGGGAGGAGACGTAGAACTGATGATTATGATGTTGCAGAACCGTTAGATAAGAGACTACGTTTGGATGGGAATTCGATAGCAAAAGGTTCTCCCATGGTAATTGGACCGAGAATACGACCGAGGCTAAGCAGTGAGGACGACGAACATCGTGCCAGTGGCGGTAGTGTGAGAAGGGTAATTTTTTAAAGAGTATAGTGCAGTTGGCCCCGAGAAAAAACCTGTCACTTATATGCGCTTCAATTCTATTCCTTTTAGCTTCAGTCTCGAGTTGTATCATCTGGAAAAGAAAAGTCACGGGAAGAAGTCTTAGCGGAACAGCGATCAGATAAGAAGGGTCGAGATCGGAACAAACGAATGTTTGGAGCATTGTTAGGGACATTACAAAGGTTTAAGCAGGAGGAAACTAAACTGAAAGACAAGGTATAATTTAACAGTTGTGCACGTACTACTTTCGTATCTCTTTGTAATTAGTTGATGAAGCTGTAGATAGATGACAAGAATGAAAATAATCAATAATGTTATCTCTCTAATATTACATGTGAACATACAGGAGGATAAGCGAGCACAAATAGAAGCCAAATTGGATGAGGCTGCTAAGAAAGAACGAGATGAAGTACGAACAAAACGTCAACAACTTATCAAAGAAAGAAAACTTAGAATTACAGAGATCAAGAGACTGGAAATAAAGCGAAATCGCTTGGCTGATGTAAGTTGTTTTCATTGTTTTTACCACATTTTAAATTAATATTTGTTCTTCTAATTCTGAAATTTTGACGTTTTGTGGAACCCTCATAAGGCCAAGAAACTATGCGCAAATAAATGCATAGAGACAATAGGAGTATCACGCAATCTGTGGTATAGATGATAATAATTATGAAATATTGTATGTTTTAATTTTTAGTTAAAAGCATGGGAAAGCAAAACCAAGTATCTTGCAAACTTCATAAGAACCGAGGCCAAACCTCACATATTTTACATGCCGAAGATGCTGAATCCTATTATGGAGTGTCGTCTTGAGCAGTCCAAGCAATACGTGACAGAATTAATTGCAAGTAAACGAAAATTGGTGTTAGAGGACTTAGAGGACTTTGAGCAAAGAAGTAAACGGTACTGGGAGAGACGTCTTGACGGCCGGGAAACCAGAAGAGCCGATCCAATGGACGAAGATATTGAAGAAGAACTAAAAGAAATAATGAAAACTGATGAGTTGACGGGAGACGAGGATATTCCCGGTGAAATTGATGCCGAACTGGATCTAGAAGCCATGGATTTTAAAGTTACTGTGTTCACGAGCAATGATGTTGCAAACAAAGCCTCCTCTGTCGATGATAACCACGTGTCTCGTAATGAGGAGGATGAGGAGGATTTAGGGATAAAATCAGAACCAAGAAAAAGCCTTGATAAAGATAGGTGTAATGAAACCCTGGAGGACGGACTAGATAATACAGAGCATCAACCGAGCCGCGCAGAAGATGACACAGAGAACACAAATAATCACCATGAAGAGGAATCTGGGAACCGTTCTGCTCAAAGCGAAAAATGATGAGCAAGATCACGCTCCAGAACATGACAATTGATGAGATGCTAAAAGATGATAGACTACTTTATCCTACTCATGCACCATAAAGAAGTGTAGAAGTAGAAACAAGTCATCCTCGCAATTCTGATAATTTTTTAAGATGTATACTTGCTATTTCTTATAATGTACAACTTTTAAATACTAAATGGAGTACGTATAATTAGAAACATAAAATCTAGGTAGTGTAATGTGTAGCTCAGTTGAATTGCGGAAATATTCAAGTTTAATGAATCTAGATAGGTGTGTGTTAGCTGTTCTTGTGGTGTGAGTTAATATTATTTGTTAAGCAGCATATAAGAAACCGTGAATTGGCGTGAATTATACAAAGCATCCTATATGTAATACTGGATCTTAAAATGTAAACGGTTGATTACTGTTTCTTGCCATTTTTAATTGAGTTTTATTAGTGCACGGTGAAATGAATGGCTTAAAGAAACTGACCGACCGAATCGTATAACGATTTTGACAAATTTTGTGTTGTTAACATAACCTCCAAAAGTGTTTGTTTGACAAAGCAACTACTAATCAGTGGGTCCTAGTGCTTAACATTTTTTGAATTTGTTGATAAATTTGTTACACGTTTACCAGTTAGGTTAACCACTAAATAATTATACAGACTAACCCTTAGAAAAGTTTGAAATGTCGCATGCCCAAAACGATGAAGTAACAGTCATCTTTTTAAGAAAAATAAATTCAGTTACAGGTTTGCTTTGTCTACTGCTTAGTGCATTTGTCTTTGTTATTCATATAATTTCAGCTACTTCATTGAATTATCCATCTTAGAATATTACGGCGAGGAAAATGACGTGGTATAAATATGCATACAAAAGAATATATATGATCGACATAGGTTTAGATATCTGGTAATCGTATTTGATGATATAGTAGTATATTTAATTATAACATTTCTAGCACCATACCGTACCCATATAATGCTGTTTTATGCAAATTAGGTTCAACGGTTGTTCTAGTCGGTACAAGAGTTCAGATGTATCCAACTTTACACGTACACATTTATTATTATCGAATATTCTTTTGTTGTTTCGCATAGAGGTTTTTGATTAGCAAGAGTGTGCAAAAATGCATGTACCTGCTTTATATTTAGTGATGATGAGCACAGGCAAAGAGAAATGATAATCTCGTTTTATAACATTTGACTTAGCTGTTGGTTTTCGTTATGCCAAATTCTGCAGTTAGGTTTCCAAAGAAGAAACTGGGCATCGGTGCATCTAGATTCTAGATACTTGCAAAGTCATAAATAAAGCTTCTTAACTTGACTGTTTTGTTAACTGTATTCAGATAGCACTTGAATAAAAATTTAACGATGCATTATATCTACATCTTAAAAAGTGGAATGTTTTAGAGATGGCTGTTGTAAAATCAAAACCACATTTAGTATCCAGTTTTCAAACGCCGGACATTTTCATTGTATTATTTAGCGTTCTTAGTTGTTGGCCGACGAGAGAGACTAACTGTAGTAATAGTAATGTCTCCTTTGGTATGAGAGCTAGTGAAAAAGCATACCACAATCAGTTATTTCGCCGATTTGCGTTTCCACCAGGGACGTTTTTAATTTTTGTGCCCGAAGTAACCCTTCCTACGTGGAGGGATTATCCGCTTTCTGAAGATAGATACCACCAAAGAAGTTATAGAACTGACAGTTCAATATGTGATGCTGGAAATGGTGCATACAGTTCAAATGTATTTGCTGGTAAAGTGCATACTGGCGCTACTAAAAAGGAAGACAACGTAGCTGCAGTTAAAAATGCTGCGATCCAGATTTCATCTCCGTTTTATGGCAAGGATTTCGGTTTATAAATTCAGTGAAACATCAAATTAACCCATTTATTACCTGTGTGTAAATTTAACATATTCAGGAACTTGCCGGTTTACTTTTTTTTCTTTTATGTAGTCTATTTTGACAAATTGGGGTGGACACATGAGGATTCAATTTACAACACGCCGTCTCAAGTCGCCTCATATATTCAAGAATATTTAGTGAATCCTACGTTGCATATCTTTGGAGTCCCGCCTCCTTCTCCTTCAAATGAAACGCCCAAAGTTACTAAAAAACAAGATATTAAAAAGCCCCCAACTACCCTGTCACTCTCTGATTATCACCGTTTGCAAGTTTTTCTAAAGATAGAAAACCTTTTAGAAAAGTTTGGGGCTGAAAATGGAAGAGCTTGTCTTCTCCGTACTATTTGCGAGTTGAACGAATTTCCTTTTGCCACGGGAAGATTTGGAATCTTTGGTGAGATTCTTACACTGGTTCTCAGGTACAAACACTAATGTTGGTTATTGTATTGCACTATAAAATAGATAACATTGTGAATTTGTTACAAAATTGATCGTTTTTCAGCTCTTCTTCAGTAATCGACGAGACCATAAAACCTTTTGCTGAGAAAACAACAAATCCATGCTTAAATGTCTACTCAAGAGCCGAAAAATATGGCAAAGTAAAGGATTGCACGAGTTATGCGAAATATTGTTCTCATTCTGTTTTTCATTGGTATTGGAAAATGAACAGGTTGTAGTGTAGGGGTACTGTGATACACGCACAAATCTACATTTTATTAAAACTACAACTATTACAGCAAATAAATTAAATAATGTGTAATTTTTTATCAAACAATAAAACCAAAATTAATGAGTGTATAAATCTATAAATAAATACAGCAGACAACTGCGTCTGAAAATAGACTCTTACCAGTAATCTCTTAAATACAAACAAGCCTTAACAAATATTTCTCTATGCTAATTGGTAAAAATTGATCGGGAGCATAACTGTTCATACGACAAACAATTTCCACCCTTTCCAGCGACTTCTGCTTTGATAAAGGGCTTTAAATACTTCATATCGGGGCTACTTGGGTCACAAGATTGTGATTGTTCCTTCGTACTAAATGTGAACAAAAGTTTGATAAGTGTCTTGTCATTTTCAGTTTTTCAGGCTATGTATAAGTTGTGTAACAAACAAACCTGAATGCCAACAGAGCTCCCTCTCCTAATAGTCCGTAATATCTCATCGCCACTGTGTTTTCATGAAGCTCACAAGTCCATCTTAGTAGACAACCCTTAGGACTGTCCATCTTTCCGAGGAAACTGGTGACGAAAATTTCCATTCTTTGTAATATAGTCCTTCGGTCTGTTAAACCTTTTGCACCACAAATTCTTTTCCTCTCACTGGAAATGAATTGTAGGTAATCCTCAACTGCGGGATTCTCGTTGTTGCTAAACATGTTTCGTTCTTTCACGGGAGGTATAGTGTTGCTGGTAGAATTTCCAGCATCAGTGACGTCTCTTATTTTCCGAGAAAGGAGTCGCTGTTGCCCTAATTCATGGATTTGATCACGTTCGTGGTTATGAGGACGGGGACGGTCTAATGTACCAAATTTTGAATGGAAATGGTCCTGAAAACGGTATAAGGTTCTCCCCGGGAAGTCCTTAATAGTGACTGAGAGGAAATACAAGCGTTTGATGAAGCGATTCTTCAAGTTAAATTAAATTTGTTGCATACATTAAATATTTTGGTAAAAGATAACCGTTTAAACGTACATGTAATTGGAAGCTGTGCATCAATTGTGGTCTTCACACTTGTTTCCTCAAAAGTACTGTCGACAACAGGAACACTTATACCCGGCGTTAGTGTTATCTTGGTTCCGATGGGAAACGATAACAATTTAATAGGATGGTTCTGATCAAAGTGGTTTGGTTCGGAATGACCACGCAAGTTATCAAGGTAATTGTGGTAGTATCCTAAAACGTCTACGTTGTTCAACTGGTCACTGTTGCTGCTGCTGTAATCAAATTGACTGGGACTTGACGAAGTTGAAGTAGAGTCCCGCTTAATATTTCTCTTCTTGGAGATTTGATTAGCTTGAGATGCTAGTATATTTTCAGTGGAAACAAGTATTTTTTCTGAAACTAGAAGTAAGGAAACTGCAAATGCAACTTTCACAGACGACATTATGATTTGCTTTATACTAGTAGAACTTATCAGAAAATATGGATAAAACCCTAACCATGAAAATGCCTTTAACAAACTAACGTTAATCTGTAGAAGGCTTTGTGTTTTATACATTATCCAAAAGTTTCAGTATACAAAGACATACTCATTTTACCAAATGAAACATGTCAGATATGAAAATATTACCACATCTCTGCAGAAATCATTTCATAGAAGTTATATAGCCGCTTATAAAGAAAATTAAAACGATGTAGGTAAATATATATGCTTGAAGGTATAGGCTGTAATTTTAGTTTCTATTACTTTTCATTGTAATTTTTAATGTAATTTTTAAAAGTTCCATTCCCACCTGATATTAATCGTTACATTGTCATATTACTGATAATACAACTCTGACTCTCTGACTACTGATGCATTAAATGAAATCAGCCGAAAACTGTGATGCGATGTTTGGCAATAAGAAGATTCGGGAACGGGAGACGTGTTACATTTTCGTACCTGGTATTTACCTGTACGACACACCGACCAAGAAGGCAGACCCATCAGCAACCGCAACCGTAAAAGAAATTAACAATAAAGCATCACGGAAAAGTTCTCTTTTTTAATTTAAATTTATTACCTACAACCAATATAGGTAAAAAGTAAGTAGTTTATGCATTTCACGTACATAACTACATTTTATTAACTAGTAAAATGTAATCCTGTACTTACAGGATTTAAGTATATTTATACTTTACTAGTTTTTCGGTGCTTATTAAAAATTAATAGTCAATAGTAATAAATTTTGAAAACGTTTAAACTTTTTTTCACCTCTCGTGCCATTGTTGATTGTGGGCGGAAATTGTAATATGTATTTTTAAATTACTATATGCATGTTTAGCATTCAAACTTTGTTCGGCAAGGGCATTAATGTGTACGATACTCCGACAGGTGTAGTAAGCAAGTCATTAACCGGCTACTGTTGTACTTCTCCGACCACTTCTCCGGTTTTTTAGACTTGCGAGCGTCAAACGTAGTGTTGTATTGTCAATTGTTATATGGTATTT
>JAHZNB010001289.1:0-26373 GCA_027744295.1 Callyntrura guangdongensis
AGTTTTCGAGCATTCGTGATACGCTAATATTACTCAGAAATAATACGCAGGTGAAAGTATTTATTACAAACCAAATCGATATTGGAGCTTTGAAGCTGCTCTTCTAAAATGAATAGCGTTTTTGACAAGACGCCAGACTCCGCCTTCAAGTAGTTCATTTCCCCTTTCATTTGCTTGTAGCGTGTACTTTTTACTCGTAGATTTTTCACATAGTCTTTGAAATCTTCCTCCTTCACGATCGCATCCCCTTGCAAATTTCCCAGAATTTTTTTCTTTTCTGCAACATCCTCCTTGAGAGAAGCAAGTTCACTTTTCTGGTCATTTAATTTCTCGAATAAAGTGGATTTTTTATTCAAAACAATAGCAGCTTGTTGGCGAAACATGACCAGCTTGTCATCATCAGATTTCATCATTCGTTTCATGACCAACTCATTGACATCGGCTTTCACTCGGTCGATCCGAGCTCGTGTGTCTTCCAAGTCTTTTGGCGTAATTGCCCCTTCGCTTAATACTTTCTCCATGATATGGATCTCTTTTCTGCGAGTTTCACATTCATTGGGTAGCTTTTCGTTGACAATGTATCTGGCCACGCCAATATCTTGCTCAAGCCTTTGAAGAATACCTTCAGCTGTAGCTCCCGCAGCTGCTGCTTTGATTTCTTTAAGTTGTCTTTGCAACCTTTGAATGCGTTGCTCGGCTTGATTTAATGCTTGCGTTTGAGAAACTTGTTGCTGTTCCAGTTCTCGCCCCGCCTCCTTTTCCTTGCGAAATGTTCGAACCACTTCTAACGTTGCCTCAATATTGGGAGTACCTTCAACCTTTTAGAGAATACAACGTTTGACTCAGAATGGTCCTAGTATACAGTAAAACATAATGACTCCCAGTAATTTTGTTTGATCGTAACCTGTCGCTTTAACTTTTCTATTTTTCGTGTTACACTTTCTTGCTCTTGTTCCATGGCCGCAATATCCTTTCGTATTTCCGAAGTTGTAAATCCTTTGTTTTTCATTGTTTCCAGCTGCTTGTGAGTGGTTTTGAATTGATCCATTCCTACCTCATACTGCAACCACAATGAACATATACAAGGTATGCATTTAAGCAAGTGTTCAGACAATGTTTGACATTTACGTTTGTAGCCATACCTGCTGATACATTTCCTCTATTTCAATGTCTGCCCTTATCTCTGGCGGTATCTCCACCTTCATTAGGTACTTTGCTAAATATGCTCTTGTTTTCAGCTCTGGGATTCTTGGCAGAATCCATGCTAAAATAGGATGGATTACTTTAGGACTCCCAGAAATCAATCCCGATCTTAACGCTGACCTTTGAAACATATTCATAAAAACGCCATTTTAGCAATAATACATGTGGTAATGTACATTATGGAATAATAGGGTTAATTCTTTTCACGCACGGATCGTCCTCTTGTGGTCTATATTTCAACAGACGAAGTGTATTTAAAACACGCACCACGGTATCTTCAGGGGCTTCTTCCCTAATGTCCACCTTATTAGATGGTTCAAATTCCGTAAGAACATCACACAGAACCTGCAAAGCAAATGCATTTCGCGTAATATTTCTACATGTAGCATTGAATTCACACTTTGTGAAAAATTTGCTGGACGAAACAGTACCTGTAGGAGTTGCTCGGGTTGTAAAGAATCAAATGAGATGACGGTAAAATTCTTTTTGAAAGGCTCCTTTGCCAGCTCCGTTATAATGAGACGAATTGTTTCCGTCATTGCAAAAACAGTTTATGCACGGCGGCAATCAATCGGTAGTGATAAATGTAGAATGTAGAAATGTTATTTTAAAAGAAATTATCACATAACAGGTACGTAACACAATAATGTACTGTAGTCTGGCATAATTTGAAATTCGTATTTCATTTTGTAAAATATCGGCACTGCACTGGTCTTTTCACGTGTGCCACGTTCACATTAGGTGACACCATTACATGGTTAAGTTCCATTCATTGAAAACCTGTCAGTTGTACTCTGTTATGATTTTTTCATACATTTATCCAAATTTTCTTACTTTAACTTTCACCAAACTTATACATAAGGGAAATCTCAAAGAAAAAGTAGAAAATCAGCAAATGCCAATAATTACATTGGGATCTGCTTTTAGAAATGTACATACAGAAATATACTTATATTACACATAGCGTATGGAATATATGGCAGGAATAATGTATTGGACGCAGTAATAAGTAGGCCATGTCTCTTAAGTGTGTTTTTCTCTCCCCTATTATCCTTTTGTCGCACGGAATGCACCGCAACTCATCAGAGAGCTCGGACGACAGGGGTGCTGAAACGTTGCCAAGCAGTACCCTGAGAAAACAAACCGACTCAACTCTTACTAACCAGTCCTTTAAGCGTCGTTCGGTCGGTGCTTGATTGAAATCGATTATAGCTAGGCATATTTTTGGATGTTATTATATGGAAATCCGAACGTGAGAGTATTGCATGACTTTATTTCATTGTGAAAATAAAATTTGTATCCTTGTTCACCCGTTTGTTTCAATGTAGTAGCTAGCCTATATTGTAGTTTTTAGTGATATTCATCTATTCATGCCAAAGTTTATCCATAGGAAATGACTCATATAGGAAAGAAAGTTGCTCGTGCCTGGTAACCCGTACGGGAGCAGCCAACCGTATTGGAGGCTATGTTTCTAAATTGTTGTTTTCAATCATAAATATACGTCTCTTATCCCATGTTTACAAACGAGGCAATCCGTAGCAACAAATGGGGAGTAGATGGACTACTACCTTTGTATATGTTACACAGTGAAAGTTATGTCAATTTACATCTCCTTGCGAAATTAACAACCTCGATAGAGCTATGCCGCGAGTTTCGTCAAAGTTTATATTCAAGTCAAAGTTTAGAAAACCAAAAAGAAATTAACTCTCGTGATCACCACCAATCTTTCCTGTAGACATGCATAATTTTTGATCACGCACACACGGTGTCTGGGGATGCAGTTTGTTTGTAATTGCTCCTGTGGGAATTCAAGGAGTGCTTTGCTGCTGTTCAGGAAGATACACACAGTACACAACAAGTAGGATTCAAAATTAACTAGTGTAAGTATAAACATGAAGGATATAAGTTTTATTCCATATATTTAATACATACAGCACAATAAATTAAAGCTTGCCACAGATTTATTACGCGAATGCAGCATAAGTTTAAGTCACGCAGTTCACATTTGTTTCAATTACTTAACACAATAAAAGTTTAAGTGATGCACATACTTTTTCTCGACGAGAATAAAAAGCTATGTGGGGATGTAAAAACATGAAGGGGAAGGTTTGATACATCGGTGCTAAAAAAGCCTAAGGACGGACACTGCATTTTTTTTCTAAAAATATTTAGCACCAATGTATCAAACCGAACCCATGAAGGAACAAAGGTAACCCGGTGCGTGGTTGTGTGTAAACACCCATAATTTATTACTTACAGGACAGAAGATAATGGAACGACCACGAGCTCGACCAAGGAACTTTTTAAGTACGGAAACAACGGAGCGAGGCGGTGACAGCGGTAGAGATAAAAACGACCATGAAACTCCGGAAAAGCGACCACGACGTGAACGTGACAGGGCGAGGTCGGCTGCGGGTGGACGAGAAAATACAGTCGAAAATGACAGTGATTTAGACACTGCAGAGTTAAACCGTAGAATAGAGCGGCTACAACGGGATTTGACAAGACGGGATAGAGAACTGGAGGATGAACGAATGGAAAATGAAAAGGTGATGGATAAAATAAAAAAGTTGGAGCGGGACAAGGTGGAGCTAAAGCGGGAGGTAGAAGATTTTCGCTTAGAATCCGAAGAGTACAAGCGCACACTTGATGAGTACAAAGCACAAATGCGAAGCCGAGGGGGTAGTTATAGTCCTGGTGGTAGTGAAGTCGGACAAGTTCATTCGGACCAAAATGGCAATAACACTTCCGGGGATCATTATCACGGCTCAACTAAAAACTTCGAGCTTATTATCAACCAAAAGAACAAGGAAATTTCGCAGCTTATCGATGACATAGAGGTGATTCATCTTTCTTTACATAGAACTGCTTTTGACATTTGCACACGCTTACCTGATAAGTAATTTGGAAAAACTGTAGAAACTTGAGGAAGAAAAGGGCAACGTCCAAGAAAAGCTAACCCAACTTAAAGATAATCTGGACGATGCGACAAAACTAATTGAAACAATGGCAGGGGAGCATTTTAATCTTAAGTCGAAACTGGAAAACGCTGAGGACCAAATCAGATTGTTAGAGGAGGAGAAAACCGTACTACAAATTAAGGAGCGGGACCTTATGGGTTTTAAGGAAAGGCATGAGCAGTACTTGGATAACCTGTGTAAAGCCGTGGACATTCGGGTTGATATTTGGAAGGTAACGAGCTTGATTGCTTGATGTTAGGTTGCACGAGTCACTGGCTTTAAGAGGATAGTTTATCTATTACTTTTAGTGTGACACTGCGATGTAAAATGTGTTTAAGAATACACGCCCACCAAGTTATAAAAAATGTGTTGAATTAATATCCACAATTTATTTTGATTGTGTAGAAAATGATGCTGGAAAAAGATGAAGAAATAAGTCGTTTGAATTCTAAAATCGACACATTGATGTCTCAAATTCCGAACATGCAACTGGATTCTGAACAGTCAACCATACGACACCTGCAGTCGGTATAATTTACGTACCATAATAATAATAATAATAATGCACCGTGTATCACGTTGCTTACATCATTGCCTACATGGTCATTAAGGTAAATGTTTTTTATGTAGAAATTGTCTGAACGTGAGGAGCAAATTTCTCAACTAAATGATGAGCTTTCACGAGCAACAGAGGAGATCAATTCTAACATAATATTAATTGAAAAACTTCAGTCTCGGCTAAGCGCAACAGAAAACGCAGAGAAAACAGAGAAAATGGTGAAATCACAGCAGGGAAGAATTAAAAAACTGGAGGAAAAACTTGTGAAGAAAGAGCAGCAACTAAAAATGGTAGAACGCGAGGCTGAAGTGGAATCCTCTGAGCATGCGTCACTCCTCGCTAGAATACACGCGTATGAGTCCGGTGAATATGGCTTATCCGAAGCAATTTCGGAAATCAAAGACCTCAAAAACCAAATTCGTATTAGAGACAAACAAGTAGAGTCTGTGACTCAAGAAATTAACATTTTGCAAATGCACGTTCATGACTTGGAGGATGAAAATGAAATGCTGCGGGAAAAGCTTGGATTAGAAAAAAATGTTGACGTGAGCCGAGAGACGAAGCGATATTTAAAAAATCGGAAGAATGAGATAATAGCTTTGCGTTCCAAAGTAAATCATTTGGATGACACCATAGTCCAGTTGAAAACGCTGAACTACTCGCTGAGAAAACAGCTTGCTCAGGTGGAGCTTTATCAACAGATGGAAACGGAGTCACAGGAGGGTGGTGTATTGTCACTTCATCAGGGAGAACCTACATCCACAGAACGTTCTGATGCTGGCGGAGTATCGTCTCAAAAGCCAGAGACAAATGATGTCGGCCTTGTTGTGAACTTTAGACCAGAAGATTGGAAACAAAAGTATGAAATTATTTTAGAAGAAAATACTGCTTTAAGAAAAGGTCTTCAAGAAATTCTGGATGCCATGCATAAACTGACTGGTAAAGAAAAAATTTCACTTTATCCTGCAGTCACGCTAATTTATATTAATAAGTTTAGAATTTTTCAAAATGTGAAATTTTCATTGTGTATTGCATAGATGAGGGCACTTCTGATGTCATAATTCAGTCCCCTGTTCTAGAAGATCTCCTTCGGGAAATGTCTGCAAGAGGTATAATAAATTACCCGTACCCGATAACAAGCTTTCACCTGAAAGTCTGCAATTTAGAAGGGAAATGTACGCAACTACGGGAAGATTTACACAGAGTGAGGTAAGTCGTATATAACACTAGTCACCACTTCATCTTGATAATTTGTTTTGGCGTTGGTTGATAATTACGTTACACCGATGTACTTTTACCATTATTTAGACAAGAAGAGAAAGAATGTCGTTCTGAACTGTTGGAAGCAAAGGCCACATTAATGCTATATGAAGAAAAGTTGCGGCATATTGAATCTATTCCTGTACTTATTGATGATCCATGCAAGGAGGTTGTGTCACAAGAAATTCAGACAGACACACAGGTTACTGAAGCAGCCAGTCCTGTTATAGACGGAGGTATTTCAGAGCAGGATGTCACGGATAGGCTAAATGTGGAAAAGGAGAAGCTTGGTGAAATGATGGAAGACTTGAAGCTGCGAATAATGGAGCTTGAAGAATCTCGTAAAATCCGAGATGAAATAACCATGTCTGAACTTTTTGAAACAAGACAACAACGAGAATCGCCGTCTCATGAGATGAGCGATACTATTCAGGTAAGTAACTGTTCACTTTGACATATTATCAAACCAAGTATACACTCGTAATTTTATTAATTATTCGAGTGAGTCTTAAATATTGACTTACGTCACACAGGATAGTATGAAAATTCCGGAAGATAAGGAGGAGACAAGCCATTTGATCAGTGGGACACAAACAGAGGTCAGCTACCTTGACAGGGTTGATAGCGACATGCAAACGGAGATCGGGATGAGTGAACCAGTTAAAATTTCCGATAAGGTCGAACGAGAAAGGGAAGTTTTAATGGAAATGATGGAAAAGCTGAAAGAACACATTGGAGAGCTCGAGAGTAACTTGAAAGCAAAGGATGAGCTCATACATGGCTTTAAAATAATTCGCCCTACGCATCCTGATGAAGATTTTACTCACTACACACCATCATCTGCATTTTCAGAACTGCAAGAAGCATTAGAAGTAGGTTTGTCACACTTAATCTGTTTTGTTTGAGAAAACCACATTATGTAATAATATTTATTTAATGGGCATAATGGATGTATTTATGTGAAGGTAGCTCGAGAAACTACTGATTCCCTTCAGGAAAGGTTACGATCTAAAGATGAGAGTATAGCCCAATATAGAAAACTGTTAGCTGAGGTAAGAAAAGAGATGACAAATGCGTCCGAAAGACATGTTCAGGAAATGAGACAAATGCAGTTAACCATTCATCAACAACAGCAAGCATTTACAAGGTAATGGCAGAATTTGAATCTAAATTGTTAGCTTTGATAAGCTTTATCAACTAATACAGCTCAAGCCGGATTTATGACAGTCGCTTTTATAATTTGTAATGTGTACTAGAATGAAGTCAACCCTGAGTCACCCCGTGAAAGATACAACGAGTATTGAGGGCACGATTAAAGACCAACTTACAAGAATACATGAACTAGAAGATGAAGTGTCCCAGTTGCAGCACACCCTGGCAAATGTTGCTTCACAGTTAACAGCAGCACGAAGTGATGCTCATCGGTGGCGCTGTACTGCAGAAATGCGTTTGAAAGAAGTTGAACAAGCTCGAGAGCACTTTTCCGCAGAAACTGCTGAAGAGGTGCAAAATCTTCGTCGGAAAGTGAAGGAAACACAGTTAAAATTAGAACGAGCGGAAGATCAACTCGACTCTAATAAAAATGTTCAACATAGGGATTCTATGTCAGATCTGGTGTCAATTTTGAGGAAAGAACTGGAAGAAAAGGATAAACAAATAGGAATGTATCTGAAAACCTTGAAGGTACTTTTAGCCCTCAAAAATGTATGAGCATTTTCATGTTTTTAAAATAGATAGTTAAAAGACTTTTATTTTCATATGCAGAGTACAACTTTCAATGAAAAGTCACATTATGAGAGTCTTTTGAGCACACGGGATAGAGAAATTGAAGCTCTGAAAGACGAAATTACGAGACATCAAAAAACGGTACTATTAATAGTTATTCTTAAATATATTAATACTAGCTCTGCTATATTTTTTGAAAATATACTATTTTAAATATACTATTTATGCAGATATCCAACCTTCAGTTAAGATTAAGCAAAATTAAGGCTATTAATTTTAAAGCCGGTATAACAACTGAATTGGAAGACCTTCGGGTAAAAAACCGCGATTTGCAGGACGAGAAAATTAAGCTAGAAAAAGAAATGCAAGAAATTAATTCCAAGCGCGATGAGGAAGAAGTCAGAAAGATAAGGGTAAAATAAACAAGATTTTTAAAAAATCCGAAAAATTTCGGCCGGTTTTTTATTAAATTTTCGTTTATCCAGACAAGTGAAAGCATAGCAAAATGGGAAGAAAGCAAGAAATGGAAAAAGAACAAAGAAAAACTGGAATCTAGGGTGAAAGAGCTGGATTTGGAAAATGGAAGACTAGAAAAACTAGTGTCGGCGTTGAAAACGTCTATACACAGATTGGAAAAAGAAAAGATGATGCTGGACTCTAGACTTAAATCAAGGCCCAGCCTTCACGGCAGTTCTTTGTCAAAGTCCTCTCTGGATAACGTTTCAGATGGTTCTGCTCCGTCAGGATCATACCACCAAAGTTACATTCTTGCCCAAGGGGAAATTGCCAAACTTCAAATTGAGTTGCAGGATACAAAAGAGCTAGTGGAAAAAACAGAATTTGAGGGACGAGAAGAGGTAGAAAGATTAAAAATGGAGATTAGATGCCTCAAGGAACGAGTAGTCACTCAGGAGAGACAACTTACAGCCTTTGAAATTGCACAAAAGGTAAACAATACAACCTATACCTGTATAATATTATTTTCATGGTGCATGTCTACTTTCACTTGTATTTTAGGGAGATCCACAAGTTGTTCAAGAAATTCAAAAAATGGCAGCTCAGGAATCCGAGTTTCAAAAAGAGGTAATAAGGTTGGAGGAAGAGAATTTGCACTTACGCTTACAAATGGAGCAGTTACAGCTTGAAACACCAAGATTAAGAGATCGAGTTCAACATCTTCAAAAGTAAAAAAAATTGTATTGCATATTTTGGAATCTGAAGAAAATACTTTTGTCTATGTCGATACTGACTTTCCTGTTTTTTAATTGAAAAAAACTTGCAACAGAATCGTGGATGCCCTAAAAACCGACAATAAAACTCTTACAGGACAGAAACATGGGTCTGCGAAAGCAAACAAGCCGTTAGGAGAATTAGAAAGAACCATTTCAGCATTAAAGCAAGTTATCGAGAAGTTGCAAGCAGAGAACAAAAAACTTAAAATTCGAACCGATCTGGGCGGTCCACGAGTAACTGCTTCCGAACGTCTACGTGTAAGAACAAACGCAGTAATAAGTACTTGCTGTGTGGTTTCATAAAATGATGTACTGACTTGTCTTGCATTTTTAGACATCAGTAAATGCTTTGATGGAAGAAAAGCGATCATTACTGGATAGAGTTCAAAGTTTGGAACAAGAGACAGAAAAATTTCAACGCTTGTACATGGAGAAATGCTCCATAGTTGATTCCTACGAGAATCGACTTCAGGATGCAGAGAAAAGAGCGAAAAGTACAGAAATGAAGCTCAAAGCTTTTTTAGGTATCTGATAAGTTATTGTTGAAAGATAAATATGAACTAATCGTTTGCGGGTTAAAATACAAAATTACTAATTGTCAATTAGTTTCATAGCCAGCGATAGTGGTCGTACTCCTTTGCTTAGGTATCTTATTTTATTTTTAAAATAGACGACAAGAAAGCAGCCAGCCAAACAGCGGCTCCAACTGCTCCAGCTACATTAAATCCGCCCTTAGGACCAAGTTATGACGCCCTTACCAACAAGGTAAAAAAATTGGAGGTGGAACTTTTGCACAGGAGCCAGGTTCTCTCCACTGCTAAACAAGCCCTAAAAGATGCCGAACGTATGGCAGCCGACTGGGTTGAGTCGACTTCTACAAGAACGGGTTCCTCTAAAAGCCAAGCTAATGTACGGCCACCGTGAACTTGTCCACATTACCGTACATTTTTTACAAAATTAGTAATGTACAAACTTTATTCACAAATCTTGTAGGAAAAGTTAGAAACATGCAGATATATTGTATATACTTCCAAGTGTTCGTGTCGTGAATTAAAAGGCAAAGTGTTAGTCGTTTTAAGTATTTTTCTACTTCAGATAACTAATATACGGTAAAATAAATAATTTGCCAACTGTCTTTGTTCATTTTAAGTAATAACAGTGTCATTATATACTGCCAACATTGGAAAAATTTCTGTATTTTATTTTTCTCATAATAAATAATAAATAAAAATCAGCTCAAAAATTCGTAAATGTACCGCAGTATCCTTTCTGTGGTATGGGGGTCTAAATTTCTCCAGGTTTCATATGGTGGGGCTGTTCCACTGAAGGAGAAAAAACGAGTTAAAGTTTTCCTGTTTTTAGTAATATTTACTGTTTATTATGTGGAATCACGGGCACCGACAACTTACTAAGGGGTAGCATAAGGATCGTCCACTAAATAGTACACCATTTTCCAAAGATATATGAACAACACTGTAAACATGACAAACGCTACCATGATTATGACTAGCTCATAAAATGGAAGCGCAGACTGAAGCACATCTTGAGGTCCCTATAATTCACACAATTAAAAGAAATTATTTATAAAAATCAACGACACTGTGTTAATCGATATAAAATCATACAAGTTATCGATCTTCGTACCGGCTTGAATAGATCCTTTATTGTATACATCAACACTGCTGTATGATTGATTAAAGGCAACGCCCGGGACAGCAAATCATCATAGTCTGTCGTTGCATTCATTTTCGAGCAACTCACGTTTTCTCTGAATTAAAAAAAATAACAATTAATGTACTTTTTGTCAGACATGCGTTATATATCCAGTTGTAATACCTGTAATCCAAATTAGGCGGGCTGGAAAATTTCGTGTTGACCGACACCGTCACCCTTGGAACTTTCCTTCCTTGTTGTATACCACAAGAATGATAACTACTATTAATAATTAAAGTAAATAAATTCCCGAATATTAGTTTGAATATTAGTCAAGAATAGCATCAGTTTTTGAACTGAAAACCGAGAGAAAATGCGGTCTTTAAACGGTTGAAATATGCAACAGTGATAGATTTTAGTTTGAAAGTAAGTGAAATGACATTACATATTATTATTATGGTCAAAGTCAAAAGCAGTTTCCCTCGTTGAGTTGTAGGTCTATGTGAAATTGTTGAAGTTTCAGATACATCGCAATGCAGTTTCATTTTCTTCATGAATATGTATTAAACCAGGAACAGTTACAGAATCATCAGTTCATTTTCCACCTTCCTTTACGTGCTTCCGCCCGTACACTAATGATACAAGTTTCTGCTAAATTACAGACAAAATCTTCGTTCACCTACTTTTTCGCAGTCTTTATTGCTGTAATACACTTTCTACGTACTTTAGTACTTTTATGGGCTGTGCGTGCACTGTGCACACAGTGCAATGTCACTATCAACTGTGTCTGTTTTACTGTCTCCATTATTATAATGACTCATCCATCATGCACTCGTGTACAGTATGGATTTCAGAAAACGGTGCACTAGAGATAATACCTTTTGTCCTCTCGTTTGTGTTAATAACTGTCTGATAGGGTTAGGGTTTGACAATTAAAATATATATGCAAAAAATATGCATATATACTTAAGAAATTAAAATAAAATACGGGGTATTCCCATTTCCTATTTGATATTGATGATTGGTGACAAACCCATTATTTACGCCAGAAATTATCAGCGTGATATGAAAAGCCAAACTTGAGAAGATTAACCAGCATTTATTTACAAAAACATCTGTAAACTACATTTCATACAATTTTGTAAAACATAATTTGTTCGACATAACATAAACACGACTTATAAAGAAAAAAAGCTTGCTTCAGCAATATTGGATGGGATAGGGATTGAGTATAGGTATGCAACAATAAACGTATTTTAAATACGAATGAATGTCATTTACTTTTACATTTAAAAATGATATTTTACGTTGACAAGAAGAAAAATCCAAGAAGACCATTATTTTACAATCCAACACCATCATCAGCAGCAGCATCAGTCCCAGTCCTCACCCTCACTACTCGAGTGCGTTGTGAATATACAGTACAGGGAGAAGTGAGGCAGCTCGCAGCGGTTCTTTGTTCATTAGAGTGAAGCGGGATTCAATTTGCGAGCACAATAATAACAAGGCAATATGCGATACTTGTCAAATCAAATATGAACAAATTTGAAGGACCCTGTCTATAAATGTTTTGTAAACATTATAAACAATTAAAAACAAAAGGACTGGCCAGAACGTAATCCTATCACAGGTGGCTTTCCATGTGAAACGAGTATCCAGCCAATTACATTACTATATCAGAAAAATGTCATTGCTTCCAGTCAGTGTCAAGTGTCAATAACTGATGCAGCACATCCTCTTATAAATATACGCTCTGGGAATAATCATGCATAGTCAACGCTAATAGTTACATTGCTAGTTTAGTATTTAAACCGTATTGCCATCAATATTGTGCACCGAAAACTGTTCAGGGTACAATCAGTTTTAACGCCTATATAAAAAATGGACGGATTAGATTTCGACCTTATGGAACCCCTCTCGTATGGTGGCGAGGAGGAGGAAATGGAAGTCCTGAAGAATGGAAGAAAGCGATCGGGATCAGGTAACGTTACAAAGATAATTACATAACCTTAATTTATACATTCAACATTATTCCTTCATATTGCTTAATATTCATCCGTAAAGTGCACGTGCACTTCTGAAACGTACTGACAAAATAAAATATCCCCATTATTAGACAATATTGAAGCTTCTTCATCAAGAAATTCCAAACGGCAGCGTACGAAGATTCCTGATGAAGTAGTATTTGAAAAAGTTAACAAGTCGGTTAAAGAGACCGTCTCCAATGTTGATCACCACGATGCTGATAATGTTCCTGAAACGTTTGCAACTGATAGTGAGACACGACAGGAACGGGAACCAAGAAGCTCCCGTGAAACGACATCCACTTCGGTACATTCTGCAGATGATTTGTCGGCATCGGCCACTATAGACGTTAAATTTCGACGTGTGTTCAAAAGAATACCCCATGACGTTCCCTACTTGCCGATAACATGTGAGGATGGCTCCCGGTTGTACCTTCGAATAAAGGATAACAAAAAAGATGATTCAGAGGCTGAAAAATCTCTCATTTCTTCAGCCGATAAAAGAAATTTGATTAACAACTGGGATTGTGTTAAGATCGAAGCTAGAATTTTGGTAATTCATGTTTAAGGAAATGTGGGATTTTTAATATAAAAAAACAATGAAAAACAGATTTCGGCTGATGTATATTTTAATATTTAACAGAAAGACAAATTTCATAGAGAGTTAGCCAAAACCTTAGCAAACGGAGCGGCTACTACAACTAATAATGACAAAGAAAATAAAGCAGAAATTCCAGATTGTCTCTGGGTGGAGAAGTATAAACCAAAATCATTTCTAGATTTGTTAAGTCAGGAGGTAACCATTTTTAAATTTTATTTGTACATATTACTAAAACAAAAACATGAGACTCTCATGTTGTTGTCTCGTGATGCTAGCTTTATTGAATTGCTTATATGTATAACTACCTGGATTCTTTAAAAAAAATTATGTCGTAGGCTGTGAACTCTAGCCTCTTACATTGGATCAAACTTTGGGACAAATCTGTTTTTGGTGTGGATTACCTCGCCAAAGTGAAAGCAACACGACAGAAATACGCTAAATTAGGTCAGATTAAACTTGAAAAAATACTAGATATTTTCAAAATTAATACTAATCAATATAGAAGTACTAGAACTAGACTATTTAACTAATTAATTAACCAATACAGAAACTGAAGAAAAAGAGAAAGCAGAGAAATTTCATAAGAAGTCGTATCTTCCTTCTAATGAAGAATATGATGACGGGGCAAGACCTGTAATGAAAGTGGCTTTACTCTCTGGGGATCCTGGTCTTGGAAAAACAACTTGTGCGCATATAGTTGCAAGACATGCGGGTATTTAATTTATGTTATTATAAACTTACAAGCACAGTTTTAAACATCATTGGCGTGTAATTTATTGTAAGGAAAGGACGATTTGTTTGTTCGCTGACTTTTTGGAATATTACAAAACAATGATATCAACGTAAGTGGTTTACTAATGTCTTCAATGTTTATAATGTTTATTTTTGTTAGGATATACCATTCGAGAAGTAAATGCCAGTGATGACAGATCTATTGAGGCATTCCGAAAAGTATTAGATGATACCACCCAATCTCGATCCGAAATTTTTCAAGATGGGAAACCTAATTGCTTGATAATTGATGAAATAGATGGAGCGCCCTTAGTCAGTTTAGATGTTTTTCTTAGCTTATGCTTGCATTAAGGACAAAGGATGAAAACTAATTTTTAATAATGGTATTCTAGGCTTCTGTAAATGTTCTAGTAGAGTTAATGACAGGTAATGCTACAGAAGTTGGAAAGAAAAAGGCAAAGAAAGTCCTTCGGCGACCAGTAATATGTATTTGTAACGACCTGTACGCTCCGTCCTTAAAAATTTTGAAGAAACATGCATATGTAATTCAATTTCCAGCTGTTTCCATCTATAGGTACTATATACAATTTTATAATAATATAACCTTGACCTTCATGCGTTTTTCCTAAGGTTGTATGTAATTTATGATTGAAATTGAATATTACAGGTTGATTGAAAGGTTGAACTATGTTACTGATAAAGAGAAGTTACATTTGGATTCTAATACTATCCAAACTCTATGTCAAAAATCAGAATGTGATATCCGTTCTTGTCTATCAACATTGCAATTCTTGAAAATGAAACGATATTCTGCCAAAGATGCAATTTTCTCACAAGTTGGTGTCAAAGACAAATCAAAAGGACTATTTTCTGTTTGGGGAGATATATTTGCATTGCCACCAGAGTAAGTTTCAATGTAATGTTTTAGACTTAGATGGGCAAGGCTATTATAAATTATATGTTAAAGTACAATAAATATGTTTATGTAACAGGAAACGGTATCAAGATGCGCAAGCAGATCCCTCTAAGCCAGACATGAGATTTCGAAATATTCTTACAGTTGTCCAAAATTTTGGGGAGTATGATAAGCTGTTAGGTGGAGTTTTAGAAAATTATCTCAACGTAAAATACCGAGATTCTTATTTGCAATCGGTGGGTAATGTTCACTAAATTCTTATAAGTGGTTTTTATTTATGTTTTTTATCATTAAAAATTTAACGACGTACACTGCAACTAAATGTTTACTTGTTCTTGTTAGGTAATAGAAGGTCTTGAATGGGCTACGTGGTTTGAAGACATTCGAGGATATGTGGAACGAACTCAAACTTATGGAATGTATGGATATTTACCAATGTTTTTCGTTATGGCACATTTTCTTTATGCAAGGAAAGACATAATGAGATTACAATTTCCATCTCAAGAGGTATTCAAATGAACTATTAACTGCTTGTATACTAAATTATTGTGAATTTTAATTTTTACAATAATTGCTTTTCGTAGCTGTCATCCAAGGTTCCAAAGTTTCGGCAGACCATCAAATCACAAATCAATGAAACAGCCCCGTCTGCAGGCCGATTTCTTGATCCGTTCATGCTAATAACTGAAATTTTTCCTGCTTTACTGAATATCATCCAACCGTGCAATATTAGACCTGTCCCTACTCAAATTTGGACTCAAAGAGAACGAGATACGTTGAAAAATGTTGTGGAAATCATGTTAACATACAGTATTTCTTATACTCAAGTGAAAAATCCGGAGACAGGAGCTTACTTTTTCCAACTTGAACCGTAATTTCGAAAATTATCATTGTTTTGTGTTGTATACAAAATGGACATATATCCTATTATCCTCCCACTTTTCTGATAGTGATCTTGAAGACATGGTAAAATATAAGTTACAAGAAGATTTGAGTAGCAAGAAGTCTTTTCCGTATTCTATAAAGCAACTTATTGCAAGAGAAATTGAAACTGAAAAACTTAGGAGAAATGATACGATGCCTGACATTGTACAGAAGGAAACATTTAAACTCCCAGAAACTCCTAAATCAAATATTTCAAAGTCGAAGGTAAAAGTAATTTGTGTGTTTTTCGTTATTTTTAATAATGACTAATTCTATTAATTATATGTACGCAGTGTATGAACTTTTACGTTTGCGTTTGTATAGGCCCTGGAAGCGTTCAATAAAACTCCAGTCATTGTAGCTAAAGACTTTTTTGGAAGGCCAATCGTAGTGTCCGCACAAGTCTCACCGGAAGTAGATCCCAAAAAAAGTAAGCTGACTAAGAATAAGAATTTGTGACTTTATTAATGCTACTGAAATTCAAAGATAAATTTGCGTTATAAACTTTTGTTTTATTTGCAGAAAGCTCGGTTCCGGTTTATTTCAGATTTAAAGAAGGATATAGTAATGCCGTGAGACGATATGTAAAAATGAGAGATTTAATGTGATTTATTAGTCTATTGCTTTGCAGATTACATGTATATATTTTATCTTTGAACTACAATAAATAAAAAGAGTATGCTAAAACTAGCAAATAAATTATATGCATACCTATGTGTACAACAATGTTTTTATTGTACCAAACCTAGTAGCCGTTGTATAAATCACTTAATTTTCCAATGGAATCTAACACGTTATGAAGCGTTTGAGTGTACGATTTCAAAGATCTTTCGTGAGGTTTCATAAAATGGTCAAAAATCGAAGGCTTCTCATCATCATCATCGTGTGATCCATAACCACCACCGTACCCTCCAGATCTGTTAGGTAGCAATTTGATAAGAGTTGTGCAGATTAAATTCCATTGGGGATTTCAAATGCAGTTAAATACGTATCAATAATGATGCTTACTGTTGCCCTTTGGTATTAGGTCTCGTATGAAATATCCAAGCTATTAAAAAGAGAATGAACCATGCAATTCCAACAAAAACGGCTATGATAACAGGTACGACAGGGAATCCAGAAGAGATCGGGCTGACAGATGAACATTGATTATCTACACATCCCTAAGATTGAAAACAATTCCTGTAAATTTTTTCATGAGACTGGCGCCACCAGTTGATATTGTGAATAGCAAAATGATTAAGAGATCAACAAATATCTGGGTTTTAATTGTTTTCTGAATTTATTAGAGTATCATTTGTCGTGACATTGCTACTTTTCTTAGCAAGAGACTCTTGATAGATATCTCGCATTTCTTTTGGAAAGAACAGTCGTAAAAATGGGGTGTCTAGTGGACAGAAGTACCACAAGAAAAATCTCACCGGACATAGTCTTGCAACCTCTTTTTCAAATTTCTCCCTTTGAGTTAACGGCGTAGTTTGATTGTTGTTCAAATCGGCTCCATCCCCTTGTCCTGTGCGATCAGTTTCCGAGGAATTTGTATTTCTTCCTATGTACGTACGAATTTTCTTCCGTTTTATATTTGGAGCAATGAACATTGCCCGAGCGCTATCGTCTCCTGTTTCTGAAACCGGTGCATTATCAATGGCAGCTTCATTGTTGAACCTGCTAGTATCAGGGATTTCCGCACCACGAACGTACTCCACTAGCTTTAAGAAAAATATGAACTGTATCACCGACAGTAAAAGGTAAAATACCCTTGTAGTTCTCATTGTGCTACACAGTAGTTCTCGTATATTGTAATGCTAACGCAATTTGAAAACGAACAATTGAGTGGACTTTGAAAATGTTGAGAAAAATTTTCGTCAAATGTACCAAGAAAATCACCACTGACACTGATGCTTTAGAAGATTAAATCTCTACTAACAAGCTACTTGTGAAAGAAGCAATGTGACAGGAGAAATTGAATTTTACTGTCGGTCTGTTGGTTGCAGTTTTTTTGTGCTTCCCCTGCCAAAAGCTCAGGTCATTATATATGTACTCCGGCACAAATTTGCATTACCAATTACCATGTAGGCTAATTGGTGTGCTTCTTTTACAGTAGTAGTAAGGTAAAAAGAAGGCGAGACAATTTAACTGTTTCTGACTCATTTTGAGCCGTTACTTATGCATTTTAATGTTCACTACTGTTCATATGAGTATATCGGCTGAAATTTTCGCGTGACGATTTGTTATTTTTTTTAGTTATTTGTTGTCTGTAGCCGGTCTATGTGTGGGTGCGGGTGTAGCTGAAGCTTCAATTCTTTATATGACAGGAGAAAATGGTATTGTGATTTTTTGTATTAGTTCGTAGAATGCAATAAAATGGACTGTATTTTTTTATTGATGCGGCACGAATTTTATTTAGCAAATAATTAAATAAATACATAAATTATTTAAGACAAGTTCTGAAAACTGAACATCAATCGTCATACTTGCTAACATATTTATCGATGGCTTCCCATACCCAGTTTGACAAATTATTAAATGAAACACCTTGAGAGCTTCTTCCGTATCCATATGATACTCTATTGTGGCTCGATGGTGCTCCATATTCTGATTGTGGGGCTCCATATTCTGATTGTGGGGCTCCATATTCTGAGTGTGGTGCTCCATATTCGGGCGCAGGAGCAGGGCTGTATCCATATCCTCCTTCTCCTTCTTTTCTGTAGAGACACAAATAATCAGAAATGTTATATGACAATAAAGTGGAAAAAATTCATTTGAAAAAAAAATCTTTTTAAACTCGATGACATGTCGCTACACGTTTGCGTTGTACAATCTTACTGGTATTCTATGAAGTTATGGAGGATGAACGCAAATATTGCTGCCCAGAACGCACCCACCGCCAATGCGATAATGATTTGAATAATAGGAATTCCGGAAATGTTAACTGACGTATCTAAAAATGGATCGCAAGGTCCACCTACACAAGCCTGCAGAACGAACGAGACAATTGAAGATGATGGAATTATGAAATATACAAAATTAAAATTAGTGGGTTTTTATTACTTAATGTGTTCATAGAATAATTAATATTTAAATTGTTTCTTTTAATACCGGACATCCTCTTTCGGTTCCTTCATCTTCAGCCGCCTTACTTTTTACTTTCTCCAACTCATTGGCTTCTTTTTGCAATTTTTCTTTTTTCAGCTTCTCCTTTTTGGCATTCCCTTTTTTATTTTTCCTCTTGGAACTCAAATCTTCGGTAACCTCTTGATCCTGGTCATCATCATTTGGCTCCTTGTCTACTTCCGTTTTCAACTCGTTCACTTTCACTTTTTGTCGTTTCTTTTGTGCTTGTGGCACCCGGACATCGGTAGCACCGTCCTTACTTACTGCTGGTATGGTTGAGTAGTGTGGCACAACAGCCGGAATTTGTTGAACATTTTGATAAATCGGTGGTAACCCAAATACCGCTGGAACTTGTAGGTATGGACTATTTGCCAAAATATGATCCACAGGAAGAAGTTGTCGGCGTGATAGCGTAGTCTGATTTTGTCTCGAATTTTCAAGTTTTAGCGCACTTGCCTGTTCAGTTGAGTTACTAGCCAGAACAGCACAATTAACACTGTCAAGATAAATTGCTGCTAAAACACTACAGTAAACTAGCATCGCGGTTCTCCTACTATGCCTGAAAAAGGAGAATCCATGTAGTGAAAACGTGGCCATGATGTTTGTCTAGGAGAGCTAAGTCACAAATGGGTTTTAGCTATTTTACTGTTTTCAGTTTTATCCGACGGTGGCTGTTTTTCATTTAGTTTCATTGTCTGTCACATCCAAAAATTGTTCACGTTTTTGCCTTTAGCGTTACAAATGACAAGTGGTACTCATGATCATTAGGTTACGTTAATTCACTTTCACTGTCTGTCACCTGTACTTATACGTTTTCTCGCGTATATAGTCGTGTAGTAGGTAGACACACACGCAACCTATCATCCAACACAAGGAAAACTGAAAGTAGTCAAGTTGTGTTGGGAATGTTACTACTAGTGCTTCAATTCCTTATTCAGTTCACGAAAGTTAAGTTTGGTAAATATCTGTTGGTTGTCACAGGTAGATTTAAACTGTGGGTAGTACGTAGGTGAACTCACTCACTCACTCAGCCTGAGCGAAAACGACGTAATACTTTGGAATTTGTTGTTCTCACCCTGAACATTTCAGGTGTTCTATTATTGCCACGCTATTAATTATCATAATTGATGCCGTGTAACTTAAACTCTGCTTTGTGTATACCTATTCTAATATCGCTTAAACGAGATGAAAGAAAGCAAGTTGAGCAAATGCTGCCGTAGTAGTACTGGCCTACATTTTGAATGAAATCTACCTATTCCATTAAGTATGCATGTTGTGCGTACTAGGTACGGAAAGTTTGGGGCAATGGCCCACTGAGCCTTAATGAACGGAAGTTAAAATGGAATTTCGAATTTGGGCTCAAGATTTATCTATGAAGTGACCACAGTATTATGAAAATCGATTCATGTAGGTGGCAAACCATAGGTGTGAAATTTTTCTCACCTTTTGCTTAATGATAAGTTCAAAATGATTTTTGCAATTAGCAGCGTTAGTATTTTATTGGGAGACGTTAATATTTCCTTCCCTAATGGTTATTGTCAATCGAACTCATTTGCTAAAACTTGAGGATTATGAGTGCAACTCCACATTAGTGGCAGCGCATTAGTGTTAGCTTTGCGTGGGGTAGAGCCGGCAAAAGAAGATTGACTTTGATGTTTAAAGACCTGACGTGAACAGCTATAAATTTTGTCGTACTACCAAATTTGAACGTATTTTGTTAAAACAAACGTGCCGACATAATAAAATTAAACAAGTTTACAACATTATACTTTTTCGACTGCCGACAATACAGTTTTTGCGAGGTTGACGAAATTCATGTTTGTTAAATCAAATCCGAAAAAGGTTTTTTTCCCTACTCGTCGGTCATAGCCATATCTGTGCAAATGTATCAAAAAAAAGTGTAAAAACACACACACACACACATACACACTAATATTTTGTAAAAAAATGTTTGCATGCATGGTCTTGACTCACTCTGAATGTTCTGAGTCCTTGTCGCTCGTTTTTCTGAACACCAATCTAACAATTGCTGAGATAATAATAGCTCCGATTAATCCAACAAGTGACGCAATGATGACTGGAATGACTGGTAAGACTGCGCTTTGCACATTTGCACAGTCGCGACCCTAAATTATTGATGTGGATGATAAACTATCATTCCGGAACACTTTTTCTGGGAGTATCCAGATCCATTGTACAAATTTTAATATTGGTTAAATATTTTTTAAAAATGAAATAATTACCGTCGACGAGGAGCTTTCAGAAGATTTCTTTCCCAATATTCCTCTCTTGCTTCCTGTGCTCTCTTCCTCATCCGTTGCAGTTCGGGTGCTTTCCAGGGATAGTTGATCACCTTCTTCCGTGAAGTCAACAAAGTTTTCAAGCTTACGATCTTCTGCGCTAATTTGTGATTTCAATTGTACTGTTTTACATTCTGCACTACTGAAGGTTAGTTACAGTTACAGTAATTGTCATGACCGAAGCCATAAAGAGGAAGCTGGTGATCGATGTATTTGGCTTCATAATGGAAAACTTATGGGGTGTCTTGAGCAACTTAATTAATGTTTCGTTTGACAATACGATTACACTACAAAAGGTTCAAGTTGAAAAATGACAAGCTGAAATTTGTTGATAAGCCTTGTCTAACCCAAACATTTAATTCTAACAAGGACACCCGTAAAATGGGCATATAATTCTAGCAAACAGAAGCGGTAAATCAGAATCTACAAGAAAGATTTTGTAAATAAAAGATGAGGTTTAGCACTCTAAACTATTATACTGAAAGAGGATGGCGCGTGACCTTTTTGTATGTTTTATGTCATTTTTATTTTACATCTTTGGAAAGCTTTGTAAATACTCCCTACGCACAGTTCATCTAAACATATAGTGTAACTAGCATTAGAGAAAATACTAAATACTTTATTGGTACTTCCCGTGCCACACCATCCATTTAAATTTAAATCATTCTTCGAACATGAAACTTGTCAACAGAAAGCCAAAAGAATAATGTTGAGTGCTGGCTGACTAAGATTTGAACTCCACGCACAACTTTGATGAAAGTTTGTAAATAGTTTGACAGTTTTAAACTTGACTCATGAAAATCGACATTCTGTGAGGGCGTCATCCTATACGCTAACATGCTAACAAACACACCAAAAATAAAATGAGAATCACAACTCATTGTTTAAACATTTTCCCTTTATTTAGTCATTGAACCCCAATGAAATTCATGTCTTTCTTCATAGAACGCAAATGGAAAACATTTTGACTTTTACGAATCGTTACTTTCAAAAATTATCATAATTTTCAAATTAAAATTCTTTAGCAATCTAGGACGAATACAGACATCAGCCATTCCGGGCTTTTTTAGAACTGTCAAGCGAGATCAAAAGCAGCTTCTTTAAAATTCATTTTGAAGTCGTGCCGTCAACAATTAAAGAAAATTTAAAAGTTTCTTGAGCTGGTTGCATGTAAGGAAGCTTGAAGTGTGCTAATGATGGACGCTATACTTTAGAAGAGTTTGTACTAGCTAAAACCGTTTATAGTTTTTTTTTTCTATTTGGCTGTTGTGTAGGAGTAATGTACGCTGATGACTATGATGATTGATAAAAAACGAACACAAACAACTGAAAACTTTGAGTATTTAGAATAATGCAATGATTGATTTATTTGAATGATATTTTGATACAGTTGTATATTTAATATACACTTACGACACATTTATTATGAATTATGAACTTAACAAAACCAAAATTGTATTTGCTGAAAGTTGTTAATGCATGAATAAACTTTTATTTCAAACGCACTAGACGAAAAAACAATTTTGAAAAATTGACAGAGTAAATATTATCCCTTAAACATTACCTGCATACAAAAAATTTATAGCCGACACATAATATTCCTTTAATAGGAATCATACCACAATTTCTTTCATATCACACTAATTACTGTACTGATAAAACAATTGTTTTACTAAAAGAACTAAATGTAATGCTGAGTTAGTCATCAGTCTGTTCGTGATAAACTCCGAAATTTCCTACNAAAAGAACTAAATGTAATGCTGAGTTAGTCATCAGTCTGTTCGTGATAAACTCCGAAATTTCCTACAGTCATCTAACTTTTAAAAAACTCTTCCACAATCATTCCATTCCCGTAGCTGTTTAATTAGTAATAATTGTACATCAAGGAAACAATATTTTTATTCAAATAAATTCTAAGTTAAGTCATCTGAATTGTAACCAAAGATAACAAGTTTCGCTTCGTCTAATAACAGTAAGTACTACAATATAATGCTACAATAGGAAAACTGTATCATTCCTTTCTTTAATAGTAATAATAAGTATTATGTGTATTAATATCTTTGTTAAATTTTCAATTCGACAAAAATCTTATATATTCTTACATCTTCATCCAGGTAAAACAATTTTCAATTCAGTAAATTGAATAGGTACGTTCATCATTACGCGATATTTTTGATGATTCAAATCACACAACAATAGTGGTAATCACTTTGATTATTTTTCCGTCAACAATAATTCCCAACATGGGAACAGGCACCACTGCTGTACGTATGCGCTTTTATCCGACACCATCAATAAAATTGTCACAAGATTCAATATGTATTATTATATTCATTGCCATTTTTCATTTTAAACATCACAACAAATATAAATTTAGTTGTTTGTAACGCGTTATAATGGCATCAAGTGTAGTTTATCAACAACACTCGTTAAAATACAACTTTGAAGATATGAGAGACATGTGTATGATACTTTAGTATTTAGCTGACACGTAATTATTTCGGGAAATATATTTTTTCGTCCCAAGCTAAAATTATTACATAAATTATTTTTTTAAATTAAGTAAAGCATAAGCGGTATAATATATCACTGTATTTGATTAAATGGGAAAGAAACCCAAGAAAGCAGTACAAATGACAAATGCGTAGCATTTTCAGCTATTGATGAAAAATTTGAAAACTATTAATAATTAATCCTACTTTTGCACAGGAACTATGATTGTTCTTTTTTAATGAAACAGTTCAGAGTTTTTTTGGATAACTAATATTTTATAAGAGTATTCGATAAAATATGTCAATGTGCAATCCCAATGAAACTATGAAGCATAATTTCTGTAATACTCCAATTAAGTTACATTACTAAATCAAAATTATATTAGGTTAAGAGGTACTTTTTACGTTTGTAGGTTACTTTCTAAAATTTGGAATGTAAAAAATAGTTTACCAAATAAAGTACTCAGCCAATGTATAGATGAGAAACCTTTTTGATTTCTGATTAAGTTATGTTTCATACGAGAAACTATAATATTCCATTTTCCTTTCGATCTCAGTTAAAATCACGTACAGGTGTTTAGGAATTTAGTTAAGTTTTGTAGATATTGATGTCTCACGAGTGCGTTATGATGAGTAATTGGTACTTATTTACTTACTGTTTGTATCGTATGATGGATCCTCAAAGTATGCATGTATTTTTATTTTTGGATGCATGGTCTTCACTCACCTTTCTTCAATAACAGTAATAATTAATGAAGGTATTTACTATGGTGGTACAACCGACACACTATATTAATCACGAGAAATTTGAAAGTGTCATCATGAAAGAGATGACTTTAATTGTCACAGCAGTTTTTCAAAACGTGGTTATTTTTTGTTTTGTTTTTCATCTGAACTAACGATCGCTGATACTGACTCACCACGTTTTTATTTATTTATTTATTTGGTATGACTTGATGGTGTCAAACATAGGGTTGACAATCAAAGATCCACCTGATCTTCTTCGTCGTCACCCTCACCGTCATCTTCATGAGCACTAGCGTCTGACATCATTGTGACATCTTCCGACTGATCTGTGGGAGGGAGTGCTTTTACACTGGCACAGTCATCCATGTGTTCTGACTCATCTGAGCTGGTTGAGGACGATTCTCCAGTGTCGCTGCAAACCAGTAAATTTTAAAGATAAAATTCTTCCATAAACCCAAAATCTTCCTAAAAAAATGCTACAATACCTGCATCCAACTGCAAGTTCTTTACTCTTGTGCACCAATGCCATCCAATTAACGGTATTTGGAGCTGACCCAAACGCATATGACGCCGACCCGGAATAGGTATTAGCTCCATTGATACCTGGAAGATTGAAGTTCAAATCATTTTCATGACCCGAGTCCATTTCCGAACTGACAAGGTCAGGTACTCCCATTGTTACATCGGGCTCTTGTTTACTGCTTTCCATCAATTCTATTAGTTGACTCATATCAAAGTTCAGTGCCTCTTTACAGGGAATCGGTCCCAATTTGTTGGCAACTGATAGTAGAACATCCGATGTCCAAAAGTGGGGAATTCTAGGAAATAATTTTCCTACATCCCCCGGTAAATGAAATCCTAACTTGTGAAGTAGGAGAAGGTACGGAGGAGACATGAGAAGAATTTCTTGATAATGAGTCCACGGTATAATGGGGATAGATTGACCAAGAACTGTGGGGATCACACATTGAAATTTTGATATGCATCTCAACAGTTCATTAGGTACCAATACGATGGAAGTTATAAAGGATAATTGCTTACGTGTGTAGTGGTATGGAATAGGACCAACTATTTCTACCGGTGCCTTCTCAGTCATATTTTCATCACTTATTATTGGTATATGATTCATGCTGTTCTTTTCTTTGAAACGAAACCGATTTGTTTCAAAGTTGAATTTAACATGACAAGCCTGCAGTACCTGTTTCTGGAGCCAAACCAAATCCTGACCTTCTCCAACTATTTGGTTGATCAATTCTCCGAGGGCAATATCCAAATCAGTAATATCCATTGGCACAGATTCCGGTTGAATAATATGATCATCATCATTACAATCATTGGATGGTGGTGATGGTGGATTACCAGAGAATGCCGAGTCCACGTCTGAGTCATCAGCGTCCTGAAAGGGGTTCTCATGTTCCCCACATAAATCATCTGCTGCTTCAACCGACTTTACAATTTCGCTATCGGCCTCCACAGAATTTGCTGACGAAAATGGATAAGGATCTGGCGTCTGAAAACTAAAACTGTTTTGATTGGCATCTCGCAAGTGATCCATTAGCACTGAGGTGGGCACAGAATGACAACTAGATCCAGCCGTAGCATGACTACTGCTTGTGATGGTGCTCATCATATCACACATAGCTACCCCGTTGCTTTCTCCAGTTTCCATCCGTTCAGAAGCAAGATATTTCAAAAACTGATTATATCCTATAATTCTCTGGTGGAGTAGCTGGTTCAAAATCTTTAAAAAAATATAACGGAGAAGAAAATGCCGTGCCATTACACAATCCTAATCAATTGTAAATGAAATTGGGTTCATTATATTTTACCGATTCCCGTGTTTTGCCTGAAGCTGCCGCTCCACTATACAAGTCCATAATCTTTCCAACGGGATCATTCGTAGTAGCACATCTTGTGTAGTACCAATACAG
>JAHZNB010001290.1:0-10509 GCA_027744295.1 Callyntrura guangdongensis
TATATTATAATTTAGTGGTTTTTGTGGTGAGAGTGGTTTTCATTTACGAGTTGTATTTGTATTGTTTCACGACACTGGATGTGGCATAAAACCAATTGTTTTCCATGATGTCAGTGTTCTTTACTTTGTGGAATGAAACCTAATTTAGTAGTTAACTTTTTCTCACGTGCCTAAAATTCCTTTCACATTATATGTAATGTATGATGTGTGGTAACATATCAGTTGCATCAAAACCTCATTGATGTAAATGCTTTAAAACAATTGAAGTTGTTGGGCTACATAAATCAAAGGTTTACCATAAATCTACAGGTTTAGCATTTTTTCTAACCAAATACTTAAACTATTTAAAGTAGTATAGTGGTAGAAATTTTTAGATACTAGTTTCTCTGCGAAAAATATTAATGTAGATAGTTATATAACATGCTTGATATTTACTACAAATATATAATTTGGGTTGGGACTCCGTACGCTCTTAAGTATTTTGTCGCATAATATATATATTATGGGTCAGTGTGTGATGTAAGAAAATTATGCAGCCGTTCTCATCTCACACTCGTTTCCTCTTTCTTGCAGATAACACATAAACACTGCCACTATGCGATCAAAAATAATTTAGAAGTACCAAGCATAGCACCACTTATTCTCAAAATTGGAGGACACTATCCCGGGCGTTTTGGATATTTCCTTCCACCAAAAGCAGTGGCGAGCCGTTTTACGAAAATCTGTGGAAAAGAACTATCGTCAGCAATAAATTTAAAAAAGTTAAGTGAGCATTTTACCTGACATGGAACCTGTCTGGCTGTCAAACGTTACGTGTATTTCATAAATCCGATCAGTACTCAGTAAAAGAAGATTCGTTTTAAAGAAATACATTTTTAGTGTTCGTGAAAAGGTTTATCTACAACTTGGGTTTAGCACTTACACTCACACAATCAGTATTGAAAATGTCGCACACCGTCACTGTCACCCGTACCACGGCTACTACTACGGCCACAACTCAAGGCATTCTAATATTGAACGTTGGGTATTTGAAAACTTTACCTGGAATCTTAAAACTTGCCCATGTAGTAAGTTCTGTTAACGTAATATTTGCATTGCTCTTTAACTTGTTTGTACTTAAATGTTTTTAAATATTTTTTTATCTTCCGCCTCCACAAATATACATATGTGTCAGTATAAATGCTCCGTAACCATTATCGGTGAGTTAAAGTAGGTATTAATTTAGTGGTTACAAGTCTAGCCCGACAAAGTTGTTTTCCGGTGAAAGTAACTACATTCTGTTCTACTTTTATATGAGCATTATCAAATACCAGAGATACACCTACGTAACCTTTGAACTCGTTGACCTGAAAACTCCAAAATCATTCCCAGGGGAGACTAAGGGATGAGGGGACGATTGGCGAAAACAGAATTTAAAAATTAGAAACCGTTTATGAGTTATCGCACCGACGGACAGACGACCTAAAGTTAATTTCTGAATTTCCTTCCCATATCATCATCACCTGAAGGTTTGTCTTTCAGGGAAAATGACCCACAAATGTCAACATTTGTTTCACAATAAATCATGACCAGTTCAATTTTAGTATAGGGGTTTGCTGTGCGATACCGACAACTACAACATAATGCTAAATCAATCGTGTGAGGTTGCAATACACCACCGTATCATTACCAATATATTTGTCGAGATCAGTTTGCACAGAACAGGGTTGCATTTATACCGAGGTTGCTTTTAGGTATAAATGCAACCGTGTTCTGTGAGCAGTTTGAAATGGCATAGTTTTTATTGACAGAGAAACTCAAAAACCGCATAAACAAAAACTATTTCATAATGTTTAGATTGTACTATTTTTTTAGTAAGTTTGCCTAATTAATCTCCCTTAGGTTTTGGGAATCATTACGGTGTCTTTGCTGGGTCACTACATTGCATACCATAAGTACCAATATGTCTATCTTTCTGGAGCCAGCTCCCCTGACCATGTCATATTTATTCCAGAGCTATTTTTCTTATTAATCGCTACAACATGTCTGATAACGTCAACAATTCTTCTGTTCTCATGTCTTATTAGCATCGCTACCGCCACTATAATCCCGAAGTCGGTGCTGGTAAGTTTACAACGCTCATTATTTTAATTTTTAAATATTTTATTGGATACAAATAGAAACTGGAGAGAGAAAATGAAAAGGTAATACTATCTTATAAATTCATCCTGTGATTTCTCCATATTTACAAGATTTTTTGTTCTGGAAATGTTTAATTGTTTATCATTATCGTCATGGAATGGCTGGACTGGACAATATGTTATGACTTTATGAGTTATAATTATACTTACAAGGGAAACATTCAAACTGCCATCTGAGCCAACCGTCGCCATAATTGAGATATATACTACATACATAGTAGTATAATATTATGCATCTCAGGTATATGACAATTTACCTAGATTTTAATGTAGATCAAGATTCTGCTGTCCGTTTACTGCAAAAAATTTTGTATTTAATTTTTTCAAGATACTTTACACGCACTACCGTGGTTTCATCTGAATAACTTGAAACAAACTGATCAATTGTCTAAGCAATATGCGTTATGCCATGCCTCATGAAAAATGCTATCATCGTTTATTCCAACCGAGACATTACAAAAGTGATAATAAGTGATGTTTTTATATTTTAGAAACAAATGGGATTAAGTTAGCTAGTACCTGGTAATACAATTATTGAGCAGTTAATAATGGTTGAACGTGTTTAGGAGATTATTCTACATGTCAGTTTGTACACATGGTCGAGTACCTATTAACCAGAAGAAACAGCAAAACTAAGATTGCAAAAAAAATTTGTCGGTGCATCGCTAATGAATATATATGTATTCCAACGAACTGATGCAAAAATAAATTCTGATTACTTCACTTCAAAGTATACTTAATGGCGTGTAATTTTACAAAAAGTTTTTCTGTTTAAGATATATTCAATGTTTCAATATTTTTGAACGGATACAAAGTGCACGCACGATAGATCAGCTTGCTATCTGTTAATGAGATGAAATCACAGGAATGTGTAAAGGGAAATTTGAGAAACTAAATGCAAAAACTTGGCATTAAATGGACAACGGAATCTTGATCGACATAAGTTTTTATTTAAATGCCATGGTTGGCTTATATATATGGCAGTTGGAATGTCTTCCTTATTAGACTTATTAGCTCTTATAACTATTAACTATGAGGATAAGTATGATCAACTGTCTGTAATTACTAACATGATCAGATCATGAATTTTCAAAGGCAATGCCACATTTGTTCTAAATGCAATGGCTTTAAATTTTAATTTAGCTTGCAGTATTGTATTGTAGCGTAATGAAATCAATCACCGCAGACCACGGTCAGAATATATGATATGATGCAGTCAGGCCTGTTTTAAATCCAACAGTGATTAAAAAAATGTTTATGATTATTTTCACAATGATTTTCCTTACCGCTGTCATTAGTTCACCCATCATGAATTCAGAAAAGTTCCTCCGGAAGCCAAACCTTAATGATTTATGTTCATAAGAAACCACATTGCATTGCAGACAGCATGCCTACGTAAATTATTAAAAATAATGAATTTTATAGGAAGTTATTTATCACCTGGTGGTGGCTATTCTGCTGCTTATTGCAGCCAGCATTTACCTCTATAATCTTGACGGAGAGTATCAGCGATCCAGGCAAACATCAATACTCTGGTCGGCTAGTAGCTGCTGTAAGTGTTTTAAATAATATTACTTGTTTTGCACTAACAATTTTTTTGTGTTTGGTTAATTCCCGGGGAGTACCATCAGTATGCTTTATTTTGGGGTTACATATAAGGTTTCGATTTGAAAGGAAATGAGTTGAAATGACTGTTTTTACCACTGATATTTCTCCTTTTGTTGATTTCTGCGTTGCGATGTTTAATTGAAAAAATACGTTATTGGGAAAATGACGGTTCCGGTGCACCATCAGGTGCACTTATTTATTGCATACGATATTTTATTTCCGCATTAGCAAATTTTATCAACCTCATTTTCTTATTTATTACAGATTCTGGGAATTATAAACTCGGTGTTATACGGCATTGCAGTATTCTTTGCTAACCGATCCTACAGATCCAGATAAGAAGCTACATCCATTGACAATTTACCATGACAGCCTTGCACTATTACAACCAGGGCAGTGGAGAAAATACTGCATCATATACATATACATAATATGCCTTCATGTGTTGATAATTATTTGCTACCGTTTAGTTTAGTTTTTGAAAATCGTAATTTATGTTGTCAATACACGGATCGTTTGCAAATTACCTAATATTTATCATGGCCAGAAACTACTTTGTAAGAACTACAACTGTATTTACTGAACCCTTAAATACAAAAACACTAAACCTGTTTCATACATATTCCTTGTTTTTATACGTGCCAAAACTACTGAAACGCATCTGCTGCTGTTTAAATTCTACTAGTTGACCTTGAGACCTGAGTGGTTTCCGTCTTCAGTAAAAAATAAAGGTTGCATAATTGGTCACTGATGAGTATCAACAATGAAATTGTTGAAACAAAAATGGAAACTAAAGTAAAAATTCTTCGTTATCATATTATCGTGGCTGTCAACTTTGGATATGATATGGAGTTGTACAATCACATACTACCACTCAATTGCTCTTGAGTAAACTAGAACCTTTCATTGTCTAAACGTATGTTGTTTATCAATCATCATTGCAACTATTTTTTTACACCAAATAACAGCGCAATATGTATATTTAAAATAAATTAGTAGTTTTGCGTTGTAGTAGAATAAGTTTTAAAGGTGCCACATGTAAAATTTCACTTAGTTATACGACTAAATTCAACTTGTCTTCAACCCATATTGATAGCCAGTTTACAAATTATTGTATACCTGAACTTTGGCGGAGATAAAACATCTAAAATCTAAACTAACCATGCATATCTCTTACGTGTCAAAAGAAATTTGAAACGAGACATTTATTTTTAAGTAGTGCATGTGTATGTACACCAGTATATCATTTCTGTCTCAAGTCTCAACTCCAAAATTCAGCTTGCGCACTCTATGTTCATATAATTATGTAAATGTTATGTAGGTAGGTTACGGTTACAATGTACAGAGTAATGAAAATAAATAATATTAAAACGTACGTATATGCTTCAGGAAACTTCCAGTATTTAAAAGATTAACTCAACTTAACTCAAGTTTAAACGTATCCTTTCTTTCTTTACAATGTTGGTAAAGATAACTTTCACCGATAAACTTGTTCAGATGTCAATTAATTTGACGAAAGTAAAAAAAACTTGGTTTTTTACGTGCAGTGCAAAACGTATATATGTTGCTTTTTAAATTGCTCCAAGTATGTCAATAAGAGCTATAGTTATTACTACGTACAAACACGTCTAGACGTTTAAAAGTAATGAGTCACATTACCTTACCGTTCAGCTTGAAAACACTTTTATACATACTACGTAATCTTTTGTGAACTTGTATAAACATACCATGTTTCGCAAAATAATGGTTTTTAAAATAGTAGGTTAGCAGTATAATTGGGGTATTACATATTCAAGAATAAATTTTCAGGTGTTTTGTAGGTTTCGTAATATGTATAACAACTTGTTTTATTGAAACGAAATACCACCAACGAGCAGTTAGTAATCAACTTGTCGTTAAAGTTGTTGTTGATTTAAGTAACTGTGACTAGATCATCCGCCACCCAGAAGATTGTTTAACAAAACATTTTGTATTTGTCAAGTATAAAGCAAATGCAAGTAAAACAGATCATACAAATGAACTTTTTAGACTGTCCAAACTAAAATGTTTTACGCCTTGCATTGCATTTTTTTCAACAATTACTAACCAGTTTAAAATTTGTAGTACTAAAAATATAGACCTACTCCACAAAATGCCAGTTTTCAATTACAAAATTTTGCCGATTTTTTTGCACTTATTTGTGGTTATTCTCACCTATCTACCAGTGTGTCTCCTTACTACTCAACTGGAAGTACCAATTATACCTGACTATTATGGTCATGATAGTACATTCTGTCTTCGTGAAACGATGACAAAAATAACGGCAAACGCACCAGAACATTACGAATTTCATCTGTACGCTGTTGAAGAGTTCATGGACACGCTGGTGAAGTGCAAAGGTCAGTACCAAATTTCCAATCCTTTTCTACAGCTTATTATATACTCCACGCCTTTGTTAACATTTGACAACGTAATCTATGAATCGCCTGACGCACTGGTAGGATCCTCCGTCTCACGACTATGTCCCCAACGGTATGCTGTAATATTGACACCAGCATGTACTTTATACTATCCCAACAAAATGGGAAACATCGAGAATCATTCAGCTTATGTAATGAAAGAGGGCCTAAAAGAACTTAAAGTGTCACCCAAGCATAGGGAACATCTCCCACACAATTTTACCTGGATTATGGTAGACCCGTACGGAAAGTTTCGGTTTCAAATGTACTTCAGAATTACGTCAATGTTCGTTTTTATACAAAATTGTTACTGTACTCCTTATCTGACGGAACTTGCAAAATTTTATCGAACTATACCGGTAGTGACCGTTGTTGGCTTCACAAACAATCTTGCAGTCCTGGCGGATTGGCGCCATATTTTATATGCACCAATAGAGATGCTTCAAAAGGCGCCCTTGAACGTTCCCCTTCTTCATCACTTCGCATATTGGTCTCTAAGAGAGAGTGCTTTACAGGCAAGGTTTTACTACGACGAAAAATTTAGTTACGTTGGTAATCATTTTCCAGGAGCCCCGCTAAACTGTTTGGGAATTGTGTCAAAACTTGTTCCGGTTTGCAACTATGACGTCATGGCTTTTCTCATCTTGTCGAAAGAGGTGCACAATATAACAGTTGAAATGGTTCCTAAATTTAAAGATGGGCAAGATGACATATCAACATCTCCCGACGTGATGTCAATATATGTTGGACGCTTTCGGCCAGTCTGGTTCAACATTTTGCAATGGCTTGAGCTTAACGGCGTAAACTGGGATAATCCGATTGTGGTTCCTTTCTACATGACACGTGTGCAAGTTTTGCAATGTGACAGTCTTAGATTAATTTACTGTGAGAAACACCAAAGTGGCACAGGGATGTCTGGAAAAAATCCCAATTTCACAGCATGGATTCGCCCTTATCATTATTCGGTATGGATAGTAGTAACGGTGTTTAGTCTGGTTGACTTATCTGTGGCGTTAACTGCATGGGCTCAGAAACGCAACTGGAAAAATGCTTGGAGTAAAAGTAACTTTATCAGAGTTTACCTGTTCATGTCACTTTTCTGCGGAATGTTGCTTCGAAGTTACTACGAAACTGAGCTAACCAGTCAGACCACGGCTCATGAGCCACTACAAACCTTTCTGAATTTGGAGGATTTACTGCGGAATTTATATAAAATTTTGTACCCGAATCATGGACCATTAGCGAAATTGACAACCCATGTCTTGGCAGACACTAACCACCGGAAAGACTTTGCGATTCGAAACATTTTATCATCTGTGAACTCTTCGTTATACAAGATATCGGACACCGCAGAGAATTTCGACCATTACATTCCTTACTATCTCAGTCAAAAATACTCCTACGCCACCTGGGATAGTATGCTAAAGCTCCACTTGGATTTAATTAGCAGTTTGATGAATAAGAAGACCAACAGAAGCAAGTGTGTGTCCTTGCCTGAGAATTTGTACAGCACTCAGTACATTTATGAGGTGGACACTGCCAACCAATACTGGATTTTTCGCTCGTTTGAAAGGCTTCGAAATGGTGGCTTGTTGAACCTCTGGGCAGACTGGGCAACGTACAGGGAACGACTTTGGACTCATCAGGGTCAAAGTCAAAATGATGCCATGACATTGGACCTTCATAACGCAGACTTGGTAAATGTGAACAAACTACGGGCAGTCTTGGTGGCCCTGCTGGGAATTTTTCTTTTTAGCTTTGGTGTGCTGATGGGAGAAATAAGTTTTAAGCTTAGGTCATTGGTTCGTGTTGTCGCAGTACAACAGTACAAGTGTTAAGATTAAAGGTCATTGAAATAATCGTTCGTACTCACTCACGAGTCGTGTTATATGTGTAATAACAATAACAATATATTTGTGGAATAATTCTGTACTATGTAATAATAGCCATGGCCTATGGCCTTGGTTTTGAATTTTGGGTATACAACATTCAAAAACTTTCAATAGTTATAGTCACGCGATGAAGTTGAGGTAGCTGTTATGCCGATAGAGTAATACTACATATAAGTATATGCCAGCATGTTGTTGTTTTAAATATCCAGTAACAGACATAATGTTCTCTATCTACTTTCTAGTTTACATCGGGCTGTCAATATTGACTTAATTTCGTGTATAATATGTCTCTGTGTATTAACGATAGTAACAACGAAAAAAATATACATACATATATTAACGTACGTACCTAAAAGCTTAATGAATGTAAAATCTATTTTTATAGTTTTTATGCTGACGACCGACCACAGTAATTCCACATTATTTTATTTTATCCAGTAGTGGTAAACAATGACGTTTAAGTTTCCTGAAAACGTAAATCGACACAAACTCATATTGATAGGGGTATTGACCAATACATAAATGCCAATGAACATATAAAACATAGCTCCACAATCCCCATTATATATGATTTGGTGTTTGATATAACCAGTTTTTGTTTTATTTCCTGTAGGTTAGTTAGTTTGGTGCTAGTGCTGGGTCTATGTGTATCTTTATCGTACCTAGTTGTTGACTAATGGTAAGATTATACGTTCGATGATACTGGTGATTCTGATTAGAGAATCTACAAAAATAACTAGGTGAGGTGATGTATCTAATCAATAAGATTATTTCATATAACGTAAGGTGGCAAGGTTTCGTATTCGTTTTTACGAACAAAAACAAAGAGCAGCAGAACGGTTGTAGGTTAGATTGGCAATCTACAAACTATCCTACTTGAAATGTTGAAGAACGTCGATGCAAACTTGGCAAAGAAAAAATGAAGCCATGCAATAGTGGCAAATAAAAAACGTTGCAATCGTGACAAAATAAATTGCTGTGAAAATCAGACAACCAAGGTAAAATCAAATTGCCAACAAAACAAACTATGTATATTTTCGTCACCAATTTACAGTATTATACTTATAAAGTCTGTAACAGTAATCTTTATACAAACTAACAATCATTAACCCATGAAATAGACGATTCGCAGTCCTGTACGACGGCGCTGTAATAATAAAGACCAGCTGAGTCTATAGCTGCGTCATTTTCTCTACACCATTTTCGCTGAAGTGGTAACTAAAGGTTTCCTTTAATTCTCTTCATCATATTTTCTGTTTTTTGTGTCCTTTTCACTGCATACAAGAACCTCCATAAGAGAGGCTTGTAAATCTGTATACGTGACATAACTAAATTCGTAGCTCTTGGCACCTTCTACATGACTGTTGAACACACTCCATAAACTAATTTCAAACAATGTTGGCTTAATGAATGTACCAATATAAGTGTTTTTAAAATAAGATACGAATGTATCATAATTAAATGGCAAAAACGTTACAATTTGCTTATGTAAAGCACTTTTTTTACATGTCTCAGTGGTACAAATGCTAACCACCCCCGTGGCCCGTGAGTGACTTTAAAAGTGGGTTGAGTTCTAAACATGCAGGGACACTCAATAAATGGTTGTCTTCAAAATGTTGTTTAATATGTGTTATAGTTGTGTATGACATTTGCATATTATCACTTTTCTGCAAACACTTTCGGTTGCTACGATTGCATATCAAAAATTTGGGTCGCATTGTTTGCATCGATCTTTTTTTTCGGTTGCCACGATTGCATGCCATACAGTTTGGGTTGCCAACTTGCATAATCTGAAAATCGGTTGTCAACATTGTCATAGAATAGATTGTATATTGCCATTCCAACCAATTACGCGTAGAACTACAGTAGAAAGTCAACGACTTATCTATAAATAGGAAAAAGAATAACACAGATGGAAACGAAAAATGAGAGCATGGTTGTTGTATGCGCGGAAATCATGATAAGTTGAAGTAGCGATTAACTTGATCACAGACCATAACTGATTGTTTGTATCTACTGCTAATTTTTAAGTAATTATTTATCCTAGCTAGTAAATTATATATTCTGATATGTCACCGTTTGGAAACCAGTGTTGACTTTTGACTATGATACTGAAATGGACGAGAACGAATAACAGTGCAATTCAATTCAGCCCATAATATCTACCTCTTAGCCATTTGGTTACCAATATTATATTATATTCAAATTAAATTGACAGTGTGTTGGCAAATGTGCAAAACAATAATTTCGATCGGGTCCGGGTGTGTGCAGTACAATAGTGCAAGTGTGGTGCAAGACAATGAATTCAAAATTGAAAACTCACATAACAAATACTTTACCTTTGCTGATAGAGTACACAGAGTGCAATGCTCAAGTCATTGCATTGCTTCA
>JAHZNB010001291.1:0-11914 GCA_027744295.1 Callyntrura guangdongensis
TGTTAATGGGTTTTGTCTAGAGCTCTGGGGAGTTTTACAAATTGTAGAACCATCCTGCATACTCTACATCTCGAAGAAGGGTTAGGATTTGCGTTGTTGCGTCAAAAAATGTACAAAGTCAACTACAAGTCAAGTCTTTCGGTTTGCATTCGCTTTGCATAAGTAATATATTATGTTATCAATAAATAGGCATGTTCTTAAATAGTGTTTGGTGTCCAAAAAACTTTTTGAAACATGTTTATCGTTTCATTTTCATTTTTTAAACGACTAAAGAATGTTGAGAATTGTTTGAATACATTCAAGTTTCCCTTTAAATAACAAACAATTCAAATATTTATGTAATCAAGAAAGTTTTTTAATCACTAGTAAAAAAGTATGCAAGCAGATTGTTCTCGATTTAGTTTTGTCTTGGCATTTTTGAGTTATTCTGACATTCCTTCCGAATTTACTTTCACGAAAGAATGCAATGTATATAATTATATGTACCTAGCGGTATTTCCTCGATCGTCGGTAGTGCATAACTTGATAAACACGTCTCCGTTCTATAAACCAATACACAAATAATACCTTGTGAAAAAGAGAACTACGGTAGTTGTACGATTACTCGTGTCTCTACATTACAGAAGGTAAAAGAAAATACTATAATATATTGATGACCTGCGCAAGTCTCTTGTGTAGAATATTATTACTGCAACACAAACAATCATACGGTACACATTGGAACTGCATAAATTGTTTAATATAAAGTAATAGTGGTATAGCACTAAGGGTTAAGGTCACTCAAGTCACATAAAATTTTATTAGGTACATGGTACATCGCACTTAAGTAATGGACAAGAAAATTGTGTGTCTTGTCTACGACGACTTTCCCATGCATGCTTTTAGACAGATTGCTCATTATTCCTGTTAGATAAGTTTAGTAAAGTCAAAAGTACTCTGGGGCAGGTGTAGAAAATACACAATATTTCTTGTAGGCGAGTTTGAAAATTAAAGGCACGCCTGTCTTCAACTACGACTGCTACTACTATACTTTAACACTGTAATCAAGCAAACCACAGGTATGCCGAGCGTGTACGGTGTAGACTGAGTGTATCTTATTTCCCATAGGAGATGTGTCCGTTAATTAATAATAAAGTGCCATTGCAAATACAACAACTCCATTATCATTAATTGCACAGACAAGGGATGTTACATTTTGCATATTCGTGGTAAAAGAAAGCATCAGCTCAGCGATGCCGTTGTTGATGACGCTGTATTGTTGTTTCAAGAACAAATACCTGTGCATGGTAAAACAGTTACAGGTCGAACAACAAATAATCATTCATAATATTATGATGTAGCTGACGTATAACACGAAGCGAGGATAATTTATCATCACTTGTATAATGTTTGCACTTGATTTGACAAGAAAACTTTAAATTTTTTTTATTTTGGTTTAGGCAATCGTTTTTATTGATGCGTATGTTTACGTACGTACCTACATACAAAGTCATACAATATAACAATCTGGGCATGTTTATGACAGACTATATATCCATCAGAGCCGTCCACTCGAAAAGATTAATGATGGACGACTGACTCAAGAGGTGTAGTTAATTATTGCTGTGAGTTCGCTGTTGATGAAAGGGAAACTGTGCATGATTCAAACATGTTATGAAACAATTCTCTCTCTAAAAAGGTAACTACATTTTCCAGTCATTCAAGTGTATTTTATTGACGTAATTTAAATGCTACCGCACGCAATTTTTTTACTTAATGAAAAATAATTTTATTGCAAAAAGAGTGTAATGCTAGGTTGTGTGGGCCAGATTATGAGTAAAAAATAACCAAAATTGTAGTATTCTTACACAATTATTCGTTTAACATGCAATACGATTAAATTTTCGGAATAACACCTAAAAGATACGGAAGTTCGGATATTTCTGCGTGTATTCGTTAATTCGCTGAAATTTTGCTGAGTAATAATATTTATATATGCAAATTATTGCAGATGCCAGAGTTTACTTCAAACTGTTTTTAATGCCTATAGGTCCTTGCCACAAGTTATTCTGGCAGACCGTTTGAAATATGTTGAATTGGACCATTTAGCACTGCATTATTTGTTGGAAAATTTTCAAGAACCTAAAACTTGATAGTTAATTATTGTGCTTGAAATTTTTTATGTTGTGCGACCTGTAGTATTTATTTATGTATGGCGATGATTCAAAATTAAATAATAATATGTAATACTGCATGCATGTCATGTTATTGTTTGCAATACAGATTACTGATGTAGATATGTGTATAGTAATTTATGGATCAAAGTTTTCAGATTTGATATTTAATTGTTTATCAATACACACATGTTGAAATGAGAGTATCAGTGTTTCAAGTTTAAATGCTTGCTGGTTTTTACTGGCCTTCACCCTTCTGTATCTTTGCACGACGACGGACGATGCTAAAAAGAAAAAAAGGTTACCAAAAGCATGCATGATTTAAAGTTGAATAGCGTACCGAATTTGCATACAAAACCCAAAACCGGGCTTTAAATGCAACGACTGCATTTATCTAAACGCGAGTTGTATTTTCAATCATCCCAAATGTTTGTCAAATTATAAGGTATTTTATCATTTGCAAGTGCAAGACGTTGGATCAGTTGATCTGGACTGCTGCTGTTGCTGCTGCATTGGAAAAACTTGTTCCTGATTTTTTTCCTCGAAATTATGAAATGTACCCACAGTCTATGTATGTAACCAATCTCTCGTACTCATCGTCCCAATCAACAACGATGGGTTGATGAGATGAGGTCTTTAACCTTTGTCCATTTTGGTTAATAATAAGATACACAGCTACCGTATGCGTGTACCATCAAAGGTATTTAAAGAGATGTTCTACGTAAGAGATACTACAACCACGTAGAAATCAGGGATCAAGCAGGTCCTCTGGTTTTCTCGTCTCCTCACTGGATCGTCATTGTCGTCCAAAAGGTATATACAGGAAGCAGTTTGGCAACCAATTCAGGAAAATTATCCCTGTTTTCTCTATAAGTATCGCTTGGTACTCGTTCAAGAAGTGGTTTAGTTGTTGTATGAGGCAAAGAATGGCAAAATCTTGTTGCGCTCTTGCTTGTGGGTACAATTTGGTAGGGAATGAACCCAAAGGTATGTTGTAGTTCGTCCGAGAAAAAAAAACTGTAGCACATATCACGTTCTTTTCATGTTTTCTTTTAAGTTGAGGGTGTATCAAACAAGAACGTATCATACAAAACCAAACTCCTGAATTAATCAGTACATTTGTTGTGAATTGAAAATGGGGATGGGGCACAGCAAAATATCATGCAAGTTTCTTGGTTGAGTTCTCAATACAAAAACAGAGATCCCACACACAAGGCATCATCAAAGTAATAATAATATGCTGTTGTGTACAATTCACTCTACACACGTAGGCTTGTATCTTTGGCTAACAATAAGTATGTTGTCCTCATTTTATTTCAAACGGTGTCATTTTGTCATTATTATCATGTGGCCGTTAAAAAAGTGATGATAAAGGCTGTAAATGAAAATCAAAATATTTATGCATTAACGTCTTGCATTCCTTCTCTCTGATATTACAAGCATTGTCCACACATACGAGTACGACACAGCATGATCTCTTCGAAGAAGTGACAGACACATAAAACTCTGTGACGCATGTTGCTTCAAGCAATAAATCACAAAAAATGCCAGCAAACAATAGTAATTTCCTTCCCCTCGAGGTGACTGCATAGCATTTTGCATATTATGAGGAGACTCTGATCACCAACCGAAATGAAATCATTATAGATGGGATTTAATGGCTTCACAAGGTGTTTTGTAATCATTATATGCAGGTAAAATAGAGATTCACAGTTATATCGGCACTCCGAAATAGCACCAAAGCAAAGAATGCAAAGTAAAATATGACGCGGCAAGGCTTGCTTGTCCATTGTTGAGTAGAACTTAATGAGTAATGGACTTTATGAATAATAAATAACACATAAATTTGAGTAAGTTACTGTCTTCTGTTATCGAATTTTCTTCAGCGTTTGTACCATACCGCTAAAATTCTAGATATGTCAGTAGAGCCGTCGGTAACAATAAGTCTTTACATCAACCTAAAATTTTGGATACGGCAATTCATAGCGTCTGTGTGCTGTAGTGTTGAATGTCTGTCTGGCATTTACTAGTGTACTAGTGAAGATTAGGTTCAGCTCGTTTCGTGTTTCCAGCTGTGACCCATCCCAACTGTTGGCAGAAATTAGTTTATACCGCTTTCTCCAAAAAATATCTTCGCAAAATCCTGCCAAATAAGAAAATAAAAATAAAATGTTTTATGCAGGTCGGAAAGAGGGAAGAAAGAGAATACACGAACCATCACCACAAGTCCACCAAAAATTGTTTTGCAGGGGTTCAGTATAAAAGCAACGTCCAATTTAGCTTGAATGAAAAAGCTGCTCTCAGAAACGGATATGAACAAGTAACAATGGATGGACTTGATCCTTATATTACAGTAGTATTCATGTTGCTGGATGTGTACGAGTTTCTTTGAGAAATATGAAATAAGTAGCATGCAGTATGCCTACTTTACTATATGAACCTACATCTAGGTTGTATTTTTCAAAGGAGAATGTATGCTGCGCGAGTATATGAGTAAAGCTTAAGAAAAGCGTGTAATAACATTATATGGCCTTGGATGTTCCCATGCTGTGTTATAGAATAACGAATGGTTTACCAACAAGTTCCCACACGGCACTAATTACTTCCTTTTTGATATTGTCCGTTGAAGTCATTTTTGAACCAGTTTCCTGTTGTCTTCCGTTCGATGCGGTTAGCACGGGTAGTAACTAGAAAGGTTGTGACGTGCACGCAGAAATGGGGGTATGAACGAATTCTAGAAAGTGAGCACGATTTTTTATTACACTTAGATTACATTCAACATTTGTGTTAGAAAAGTTACGACGACATCTTATGCTCGGGTTTTGTGTTGGATGGTAAAACAACGGGAAACTCAAATGGTAGAAAGTATTTTTAGTACTGTTTTATTCAAAAGGTTTAGACAATGTAACGGTAAAATCGCAAACTTCTTAGCACAATCAACATTTCTGTACTCTGATGAACAAAACTGGAACGCTGTATGTTTTGTACAAAGCTTCAATAAAGTGCATTTTGAAATGTACTACAGAGAGAAGTAAACAGATGCATACAGGGCTTATAATATAAAATGGTTTTTGTTGTAGGTATTCATAATGTTTGATGTTGATAAACTTTGTGGAAACAGGGACAGCAAAGTTTGCAATTTGCAACTTTGGTAATTCCGGTGGTAGATACAAAAGTGGATACAAAGACATAAAATTACATACGTATCAATACTTTCATGATGGCAGCCACAATAATTTTATTGACACAATTATTGTACAAAAAATTTGTAAGTAGCTAGAACTATATAGTTGCTCATTAGTTGTTAGTAGTCCTGAGTCCAATTTCATGACAAAGGCCACATAAGGTTTTATTTTGTATTTATACGATATAGGTAATCATTATCTATTGTGATTGTTAGCTTGCGCCTGTCGGCATCTTTCAAAATGGACAAAAATAATTGCATACATAGACAAGTGAAAAATAAAATATTGGATAATGCTACAAACATGCATGTGCATAAGGATAAAAGTATCGACCAGAAAAAATTTCACACATTTTTCATACATTTTAATACTGAGCTCATACACTATGTTCATACTTTTGTTTAAATTCAAATGTTCAATCCAAACAGCTATAGAGGGAATGTATATACGACGAACAACTGCTGAGTAATTTTGTTGGAAAGTAACATTCACACAATTATTGGAAAGAAGAACCATTTCAAGGTAGTGGTTTCGTAAGCAAATAAAATGGTAAGTATAGATGACTGTTCCAGGTTCTTTCTTAAAGTTCTACTTCGACGTAGGAAAAGATTTATTTGATAGTTGGGTGTCACGCTGTCATTACGTCAATTTTCCACCTAAAATCTGTGTTTTCATTCCTCCGACGTGATAGAACTTGCCCTCCGTGCCAGTTGAGGTCGAACAGAGCATGTCATAAAGATCAATGATCCAACAATAGACATTCCCAGGGCATTCAGAATAACAGCCTCTTGATTTTCTATACGGTAGTTATCTCTTTAAAAATAACAAATCATATGAATTATAGAAGCAGAAATGCATACATAATTCTTGAAGAAGTGCTGTTTTTCCTGCATTCATTATAGAAACGAGTATATTTAATTGATAGGTGAATCACATAATAAACTGAATGATCGGATGGATGTACTGATAATAAAAACAACAAACACTTAAACGAATAAAAACAAGAAAAGCAAATTGACGAGTGTAAATAATAATAATCACATAGGTGTAATAACGTTTTATTAAGTGAGACATAAACGATTATAAAGGCATTTGAACTAAAAATACAACCAAGAATAAAATAATCATTGTACGGATTAACTATGACATAAAATTAAACTAAAAGCGGGTTACAACTACTTAACTAAACATGTACATTAAAACTTTGCAACGACGCAATGAAAATCTCTGTTCTACTGTTTAACGTGTCTCCACCAATTCTCCACACGTTCGTCTCATATAACCAGATTACACAAGCTGCTAATGAAATTTCATTTTTAAATTTATATAGGATATTGACAATGACTTGTAAGTATAAATTGTATTCTAAAAACTACAAGTATAATCTCATATACTTTATGTGATCATATGCATACGTATTGATGTCTTTCTTCCTGACGAATCAAATTTCATCCCTAAACAAAGTCACTTTCGTGTCTCAAATGCATCTCCTCAAACGGTGTCTCGCAGTACAAAATCTTTCAAAGTATAAAACTAGAGAACAACAAACGGCATATTCTGGATGAATATATTGTTCCGGAATTACAAATATACTGCCTTTTAAATAGATAACAACTTGCAATGCAGCAAAATCTATCTCAGTGTATTTACCTATACACTGAATAAATTTGTGATTTTATAGATGGCTCCCTAAACAGGAAACTTAACTAAATACGATCTGTATAGTGTGTAGATGGAGACCAATTATTGGGATTTTAAAGGTCTGTATGATAGGTCATTCTCATGGGTGCCTTATTTCTGATTGAGGGAACACTGAGGGTAAAAGTAATGGAAATAGCTGCTGCAGCAATCACAACTCCAATAACATTAATGATGATAGCTTCGGTACTTCCCCACTGACTGTACAAAGGCCCCCTAAGCGAGGAAGAATTAAACGAAAAATAAAAATAAAACACAAATAAAAATAACACAATAAGCAAAACAAATTATACACTGCGGAAGAGAAATTTTCAATAAAAGAAGAATAATACCGAGTCACTTGCTGTGAAGATAAATTAGTGCATATTGTCAGTGCATTGTTTGGTTTTATTTCGATAATAAAGCAATAAAACAGATTAAATTATAATGAATAGTTAATAGGCACACATACAACCCCATTAGGGTATTCATAGTCATGACAAGCCCGTTCCCCCAGGCCTTGTTCCTTTAAGCCCTCGTATGTAACACAACTAACTAGTTGAGTTGTTCTGTTCGCTAAAGAAGTCTCCAAAAATGTAAGTTTATAACACATACCTGAATTGCAAAAAGGCCCATGGTTGTTAAACCGAGCCATGAGTGAAGTGAGTAAAAGTTTGGAATTTTTGGGTTGGCCAATTCATGAGAATCCCACACCGTCAGGAAGCCAATTGCAATACAAGCGATGGCAAATGCATGGAATATCGTGTGAAGAAGTTTCACGTAGATTTTTCTGCAACATGTCATCATTCGATAGAAAAGCATAGCTGAAATAGAAAAAAAATCTCGATTTATTTTTAAACTTTTATGCAACATTTTATGATTAACAACGTCTGCCTGAAAAAACCATTAACCCAAATATAAATGCAACTTACAAAATCCAGAAAAGAAGATGAAACCAGCAACCATCAAAGTGGGATGCCAGTTGAACTCCTTGGTGGGATTTTCCTGAAAAGGTAAAAATAACATTGGCAAATTCACATACATTTTGATATGAAGTTCATTATCCGTAACTGTATCAGAGCGTTATTACCTGCCAAGCATATCCTCCACGATACATAAAAACCCAAAAAAGCACAAGAACCAAGGATGCCACCAGGAAAATGCTGGTGAGAATCATAGAAAACGCCATTCCGATTTTAGCCCCCATGCTTACGCCGTCCTTGTTTCTGGAAATTAAATAAAAAAACAAAAAAATTAGTGATACAAATAAAACGTTTTTGCACAGAGATTCATAAATAATAAAATCAACCACATTCGAAGGCTATACTATGTACTTATAATTCATGTGCAGATGAGACGTAAAAATCTATTGAATTTATAAATTGCCACTGCACTGCTGACTGCTAGATATTTTCTACTGTCGTGAAATTGGAATAAATCTATAATATTCATGTACGTCATATTGAATTTTCAAATAATTCAGTAACAACTGACACGAAAGAGTTTTGATATTTTGACTTGATGTCTTGCCGTTCTACAAACCATACATATCTATTTCTATATAGCACGCCATGTCAGATTTTAATTCAAATTACAATACCAATTTCACATACAATAGACCACAATCGAATGATCATTGCAAAGTATGGATTCAAAATAAATATTCATATTCGACTATATTAAAATTAAAGCTCAACCTGTAACCATAAATTAAATAAGTTTCTCAGTATTATGTCTACAAGATTCTCACCATTTAATTTATTTCTAATTTGTATTTGTGTAGACTGTATTTATAAAAGCGCATTCCAATTTTTTCTGATATTTACTCGGGCTAGTTGGTTTTTAACACCAACAACGAATATTTTACAAATAAATAATTTGATAACAAACTAGAAGTTTAAATTACGTGCTCGTGATTTTGTTCATAAAGTAAGTGGAAAAACTACTCTTCAGTCTAAAAATAAAATGTGTTGCAGGTTATGGTTGAGGAAGCAAGAGAACATCCAAACCGCACAGATTGCAAAATAAAAATATGCAAAATTACCTACTATTGTAATGTACATGTATCTGCGTGTGATATTGATTTATTATCTAGAAAACACACACACTATATGTATCAGGTTTGGGACGCAACCATTTACTTGATTTAAGTGAAAGGTTGTTTAAAATATACAATGCAATAAATAAAGGAAACGTCTGCAGATTCGCTAATTGGAGTATTAACTTGCAAGACTTTAAACTTTAAACTGTACTTTTTACCAATACAACAAAAAATGTACACATTTATACAGAAGCGTCAATGCCAAATTAACCTGGGCAGACACGCTATAGTTTTATAAAAATGCGTTTAAAGGACTCGGTTTTTTAATGGGAACTTTAGATCAAAGCCGACCGTACGGAATTTAAGCTTTATTCCCGGATAATTTAATGAATCGGTTGCTCAAAGGACATTACAACATACCCAGAACTGTGCAACAAATACTTCATGTCGAATGCTGGAGTCGAGAGAAAATACAAGACACGATAATATAGCAAGCACTACTGCCACCAATAATGGACAAATGCTTTATACTAAACCGAAAAATGAACATGGAACTAAACGACTAAAGTGGAACAGATAATTTAACTTCCGAGTAAATGCAGCGTAAACCACATACTTCAATTTGAAGAATACTTGAGTCACATCCAAATACAAGTATCATTAAAGATAAATTAATAACTTACAAAGTGCAACGACATGTCTGTTTTACATATTTTTTCAAACTGCCGAAAATCTATGCCATTAAAATGAAACTTCCGGTTAAGTTAAGATGTTTGTTTAGGATTTTCTAGATATATAAGGATATCGGATATTATACCAAAGTGCTAGACAGGGAACAGAGAAATTTCAAATTGGACAAGCTTTTGACCTAAATGTAAGAAATTTGAATTGGGCGGGTATATTTTTTTTAAACAATAAACCATCGCGTCATTGCTTTCGATAGTAGCATTGTGATTGCAACTGTCCAAGTTTCATATTCGATCTTCACAATATTTAGTGGCATGCTCTATTGTTCAAATTTTATTTCACTGCTTGACTGTTTAGAACGTGAAATTAAATGTATTATTTATATTGTACAGAGACCAGACTGACGTCATGATCACATGAATAGACTAGACTTGCATTCTACGGAAAATATTTTTCTGCTCAATTATAGTAACAGCATGCAGCTTCATGCATGCATGCGCGGTGGAAGCAAAATACAGACTATTTTATTAGGTATTATTTCATTTGATTTCATTATTTCGTACCAATACAAATTTTTTCCACAATGAGCTGGAGGACAATGCTTTGATGTCACATGTACACACACACTATAAATATCTGTATAAATATACTGAATACATACTAAAGCTCTCCTAACAAACGTGTAGCGTGTGGGAAGACGCGTGCAAAATATGCAAATATCGTGATATTATGTATTTTAGTTAGACTAACTACGTAAATCAATACATGTATCACCCCCTTGACAGCCTGTAAAGCATGGGGTCCCTGCCTCTGCATTTGATCAGTCGTAATGAAAATGATAATAAAATTCATTAAATGGGTTTCATTTTCTCACAACACCCCAGCATTATCACATTATAAATTAACAACACATTGTGAGGCAAATGGCTTTTCGTCCTACTGACTACCCCGCAGGGATTATAGTTTATTGGCAAATTCTTAATAGATTGACCGACTGAAACACGAATAGTTTCAGTTGTTTTTATTTACATCAACATGCCCGTCACACAACAACCAAACATTCGTTTGAACTTAACCAAGCGGACCAACAAAAAACAAGTATTTTTTCCTTTGCCTAATAAATGATACAACTACTCTGCTTGTACAAGTGTTTTAGACATTAATGCTGAGACCTGTTTTCTGTGTCTTTTTTTATACTCTTTATAGTTGCTACTATGTATCGTGAAGCGGTGTGGATTAATGATTGAAAGTAAAGAAGCATTAAAATGTGATTGCGTTTGTGAAGCATGAGTTCAATGAACCACAACATTATAAATTTAAACACCTATTAAATTATTGGGAAACATTTCGTGAAGACAGCAACTAGTCAACAAGAGTGCTCTTACAAAAAACATCTTCAGAACAACAGAAGAATGAGCCATTATAACACAATTATTCTACTTATTCTTATAAGAAAAAAACACAACATTCAACCAATTTTTGTTGTATACTCAAAAAAATACAATACAACAACCAATGCATTTTATCTTGAGTTCAAGTACATTGCTACATTACATTGTCATATCCCCATTTCCGTCTCGTCAGGACATGACTATGCATAACTGTAATTTATTTTATGTAAACAAACGTTCTACAGTTATAAAATACAGAACCCCATTTCCTGGATTATGGCGATATACTTATTACGTTAACGTATAATACTGGAAACGGATTCCAGTAGGCGTTATTATCTTTATTGCCAGTCTACATGTTTTACTCCATTGGTTCAAAACTGCACTCTGTTCTCCAGTCGCTTTGGGTGAAAGCGAATTTCTACAAGAGAAAGACGAAATTGCCTTGTGTCATCAACTCCTGCTTTTCACTTTCTCTTTGTCATTGGCTCACCATTTTATGTGCTTTTGTTTATACATTTTCCGTTTCCATTATCTCTTCATAATCACCGTTTGTCAAACTTTTGACCTAACAATACGTTGTCAGCTCAGTTCAAAAAAGCCTCTTTTAGAATTCCACTTTCTGAACTTTCATTCAACGGCAGATTTTACGTAATATTGTTTTCCCGTTCTCTGAAAGAACCCATTTGATTATATGTTTTACACTCCTTTTAGTATATTCCTGGACAAGTTGTTTGGATGCAATAACAAAAAACTGATCGATCAGAGAAAGACATACAA
>JAHZNB010001292.1:0-14217 GCA_027744295.1 Callyntrura guangdongensis
TATGCTATTCATATTCAACGAACTGATAACGTTCATATATGGTGGGTAAGAGAGTCATATTTTAAAATGATTTACATATTATGCCAATTACCTGTATTCATGATAATAACGAAGAGGATGCTAGTGTACAGTATCTCTTTGGTTCGTTTTCAAAAAAATAGTTAGCTGATAATATATTTTCAATGTACAAATACTACGCCATTAGAGCTGAAATTCTGAAAAGGAAGGAAGGATTATTTATGGGGAAATCAAGCGGAAGCATTTCAATGACTTATTGTTACTTTTTGGAAAAGAATTCAATAGCTTTGTTGATTAGGTATAATATCCTGTTCCAGTTTGCGTCGGTGACTGCGAACAAGGGAAAAGAAGATACTAGTCATATTCGATTTTTTAAATTGATGTTATTAAGATTTCTTTAGACACAAGATGACTCATCTAAATCAATTACGCGAGGCATCATCATCAGTCAAGCATACAGGAGCATATTGAAATTGGTCTGCATGTTTTGAACAAATTGGATCCATGCAATAGACTAGTGAACTAGTGAACACCATATTGCTTGTTCCGGTCTATGATTTATATTTATATTTTTCATACGGTTTTATATTCGGTGACAACGGCGGCGACGACGAACATAATAGCTTGGCGTGTAAAAGGAAGAAAGGTATGAATTGATGTGAGATGTTGAGAACGATTAGATAATGGTATTACGCTTATTTTCACATTTTCAATAAGAGGAGAGAAATGTTTTGCATAATTGGAAAATGACACAAACGTTGAATGCAATGAGAGCTTTGATTGGGTTTTCTCGGCGTATGTCTGTCTATACTAATGATTCATTTCCTCTTTTTTATGGTATACATAATAAAATTTACATAATTTGTGTAAATGACTACTTTTTGTCAGGAACGACCATCATTTATCAGAGTCGCCCAGGTCTCCTCGTCAATCACCCAATCAGATTCCTACCATTCCTTCAGTTTCTGAATTCCAAACTACGAATGCACCATCGTACCCGAAAACAAATTCGTACCCAGCTAGCAAGTTCTCAACTGCGAGCAATGAGCCAATCTACGAAACAACATACAACAGCGCTGCTGTTGCTGCAGAAAGGGCATCTACAATGCAGCTTCCTATTTGGCCAACGCACAAAGTTGCCCCCTCTCCGTCACCAAAGCATAACGTGTCATATGAAAACACTCAGAACGAGCCCGTGCCAACTGAAGAAGAAAAAGTTCATGGGAACTAATAAGGATACTCCCATTCTGAGAACGGTTTTAGGTCACACATCGCTTCAACACAATGCAGAACCATCATCCCAAACTCCACCTCATTCCACACCCCTTCATCAGAAGTCCCTTAACTATTCACTCATCAGTAATACCTCCAATGGACACTATTGATCATAACGAAAAGGTGAATAGTCAATTAGTTCAAGTAATTCCTTCTAAATATTGTTCTGATACATTTTTAATTTTCCGAATACTTATAGATGGCATCTTATGAAAATACTAAAAATCTTCTGTTTTAAATTCAATTTTATTCATCGTAGATGCGAGGTGAGTCGCCAGAACAATATATGGATGACTCGATTCGTAGTGTGGAAAGTGATAAAGGCCATGATGACAATCCTCCTTACGGCAACGATCCAGAAGACAAACACGGCAATGGTAAGTTAGTATTCCTTCTGTTCACGGCTACCGATGTCGCGAATGGTCTCGTAGTGGTTCCCTATTTTCACAGCTGACGATTACTGAGAAAGTCATTCTTGTAAATTACATTACAGTCCAAAAACCAGAATGGAAACGGTACAAACAGTATACCCGCAATGATATCATGTCCGCCATAGAAGCCGTTAGACAAGGTATGAGTGCCCTCCAAGCGGCTCGTAAATTCAGCGTCCCTTCTCGAACTCTATATGACAAGGTGAAGAAACTTGGCATCACTACCAACCGTCCCTACAGAAAAGGCAGCTTTCCTATGTCACCCTACCAAGGCCTCAATCTGAAAACGGACGAAGGTGCCGGTTACAGCCCTGAAGAACAATCATCTGATCTCCCTGGTAACGGCAACGGAACCGGCTCTTTCAGCGGCAACGGAAGTGAAACTGACTGTGAAAAATTGGACTCTGAATCTGGCCTCGACGCAGTGGTAAAACAACGACCCCCAAGTCCTCCTATGAACGATGACAAGGAAGACTCTAATCACATTATGCATGACGAACAGCACTTAACATCCAAACAATTCACATCCGAATAGGGATTGTTGAAAAACGAGGAGGACGAGGTTGGTCATTTCAGCTATCATTCGCATAAACAACGTTATTCGGCTGTGTCCATATCCTCAGCTTCATCCTACTCTTCCAGATGACTAGCCAATGACTCCTCTTCGTTTTTCCCCGTTGTGTCGGGAAAACGTTGGATATGAGACCAGGAAGAAAGTATGTCATACTACCAAATTTATGAAAAAATACGGTGAAATTTTTGTGTTACAATAATTATCATACCCTATAAAATACCTACAAACAGTGCCCCATCCTCCAAAATACGTATAAACTACATAGTTCAATGATACTGACAAATGAGAAAAACTGACATTTTCCCTAATTGCAAATGCTAAATAACAACAGCTACTACAATGCATAAAGTACATATATTTGCTACTGCTACTTCTTGTACAACTTTTTCACATAATATATTTTTGTGTTCAATAATGTCTGATGAAATTAATCGTTCAAATCGAGAAGGGTCTCAGTAGGAAAAAAGTTAAAGATTTTTATTACCATACCAACTTAACACCATCGCGTAAAAACGTGCATGCATCCAGACATGCATACTACTTTATAATTCTATACATATTTATCAAAAATATGCATACCAAATGAAGCAAAGAAAAGTTTCAGTAATCTATTTCTTTTCTTTCAAGAAACACTGCAACTGAAAGGACTGAGTTTATCAAAGTAAATAATAGTAATGTATATCCGTACAAAGAAAAACTTTAAAAAAGTGGAATATATGGATTACTATAAACAAAAATGGCTATGTCAAATACCATAATTATTTAAAGAAAAAAAAACAGAATATTTTTAAGGTTTACAAGAGATATAAAAAAAGTACAATGGCTACTATTTTCACTCTACGATAGCAGCAACAGCGTACCGCCCCTAAATTCCAAATTAAAAAAAAAACATTTCTAATGCTTCACAATTAACATGCAGGACTGAGAAGTGGTTTGACGGAAACAGGAATGTCAGAGCGTGGGCCGTAAATTGGTGAAACATAAGGAACATGATAAACCATAGTTGAGTAGCAATCGGGATTATAAAACCAATGTAGTTCGAATATTAATTAGTTGTAAATTTAACAGTAAGTTTATGTTAGGATAGTCTGAACTATATAAAGTTTATGATATATATTTATATATCGCTATAATTTTTTCCACATATGTGTGTGTAATGAATATGTATGTATAAAGTTAATATTTTTTGATAGCTGACAGAAAATATGCCGATATACAATATATCTATTTAAATTATATATACGTACATGTATAGAAAGTAGGAGCTATAAAGCCAGTTTTAATATAATAAATATGAATGTCCGACATACACAATTATTCTATATATATATGCATATTAATAAACATTTGGTAGTGATGATAAATTAATAATTTAATGATAATTTATAGTGCCGTCGTCGTGTAGGTATGTATGCTTAGCCCTGCTTTACAAAATAATATTGAAATTTATCTGTGGGTAATCTTCCGTGTTAAATTTTGGGATACTTCCATAGTGTTCCTCTTCCTTCGTTAACCTTTGCACAGCAGCACAGAAACGGCGTTACACACAGCACCGCCAGAATCAGTTCATTGACCGTTATTTTAAAGATTAACGAATATTTTAGAATCAATCACAACCGCTAGCTACTTTACTAGCAGAAGAAATATATACCTTTATTCTGTAATTGAATTAAACTTGCTGTGCTTAATTATTTGAAAATTAATGAAAATCAGAGTTACGGCAATTATTAGTATATGTATAATCGTTCTAATGAATTAGTAATATAAACAAGTGAATACGGATTCAAGTGTACGTAAATGAATGAGACTGAAAATACCCTTCTGATGTATGTATATTCCAGAGAATGAAAGAAAAACCAGATACATAAAATTAGAATTGTTGTAAGGTATGCCGAAATGTAAAGAAATGTACGTCGTCTTAAGCGATATGAAACTAATAATATCGGTTTAATCACAAATAGATACATACAATGCTATTATTATTATTCTAATTATTTGGTTTCTTATTTGGAATTAGAACACTAATGATCATTGAAAGTAGAACGTACATATGTACTTCCTACACTTTCGTCACTCCCTCCCGAAACCGGGTGTGTTTATCTTGTAAGCTTAATTTTTGTGTACGATTTGCCATGCTTTGCGATTCAAAGTTAGGAATTTAAAGTTAAAATCCAAAAGACTGGTGTACTGCGACGACCACGACTACCGTTAATACTTTTACGATGCTACTACCTGTGTATTTATAATACGTGTCATTTGTTATTGTTTTAATTGTTGTCGATCGATGGAAACTATCAGGTTCTTTATTAAAGCCATGTGGTTTTGCACATGGCTTGTACAAAAAGGTAATTTTTCTCACTCATTATGCATCTTGATAAAAACTAAAGATCTTCTAGATTATTACATGTTGATTAGGCTCTACAACTATCTAGACTTCTAATTATGTAGTTTATTTTAGAGTGTACGCTATAGGAGAATATCACACAATTGTGTTTTAAGTTATTGAATGTTTAGTTACACTTTGCAATATTGACTGGGGCCACCGAAATGTGTTCAACTGATGATATAATGATGATAATTATTTAAAAAAAGTCTAGAAATGGTAGTAAATGTAGTTGCTCTGATCATACTTGTAGTAAGGTAGTGTGTAGGTATAGTTCGATGCTGATTCTTGAGACTTAAAGAGTGCGTAAAATATATTCGTAATAGTTGCTTCATACACCTATATACACCATAAGGATAATTAATAGCTAGTTTAAAAAAAAATTGTATCACCATCACTACGATGATAAAAATTGTAGTAGATTGTTCTACAATAGAGTAATCATTACGAATGTAGGTAGTCTAGTGACTCATAAACGAAAAAATCACAAGTTTCATGGGGAACTCAGGGAAAACTATTTATATGAAACTTACTGATTGTAAGGACAACTCTTAAATTAATGCTTACAGTTAATCTAGTTAAAATTACTTCTTCAAAAGGAGCTGCTAAAACGGTGTAACGATCGAAGTTGTCGTTTTTCATTTTCATATTTTTCTAGACAAAGTAGTACATTTCGCAAGTTTATCGTCTCATTTCACATATTGTTCATTGTGTAACAACTTGTGTTTATTTCCCTAAGACTTTTCAAGACTTTAATCTCATCTGCAACAATTACCACAGAACTTATTGATTTGTTTGTGTTTATTTATGAAGGAATTAAAGAAAAAGCTTCCAACTTTCCAATCATATGATGTTAACGAAAGTCTTCAATCATCTTCATAAATGCGTTTCCGTCACCTTTTGCCAAATGAATTTCTGATAGAAATTTTGTATGGTAGTACTGTTATATTTTAGTAACGATAACGACGAAATCGTAGTTATTTCGGTGTCCATCGATAATGTATCACAACACAACAATTCATTGTGTTAGTACAAATAAATATGAAATATAAATAATGAATATTTAAATAAATAAATGGTAGGTCAAATTTACAAGTCTTTAACATAGCATCCATTTGTCAGTAGTAGGTAGCTATTTGTACTACAAAAAACGGTAGTTATTGGATAATATATATATCATTGTGCTTAACATGGTTCCGAACTTATGATAGATTTAGAAAGATAACTTCTTGAAGCAAGCATCCATTTGTCAGTAGTAGGTAGCTATTTGTACTACAAAAAACGGTAGTTATTGGATAATATATATATCATTGTGCTTAACATGGTTCCGAACTTATGATAGATTTAGAAAGATTCTTGAAGCAGAGAGCTAATGTTAATATCTTACCGAATGAAGAATGATAATAATAATCATTAATGGATAAGAGTAATAATTTTTAAAAAGTGTACAATATTAATACAAAACCACAAACACAGATGATTTCAATGAGCATTCAACTGTATCAAAGTACGAATTAAGGTAGCCTAGAGATCTTTAGAGTATTGCTAATTGATATCCATAAACCTTGCTACTCGTATATCCATGCTATTTATCATTACACACTACGAATTGTCATACAATTGTCCAAAATAAAATAGGTATCCTTTTGTTTTCAAAAAACTAGAAAGTAAATGTCACTACTAGTTTGATTTTACTTGAAAATAATCTGGCCTGCCAATTTTATCCTTTTTGAACACATCTTTGCTTTTAAAAAAGTTTTTAAGAAGTTAAGTGTGATCGTTGTCATCGTTAAAAAGTTGACGTTGTTACTTTTGGAACAAAGTTCAATTGCGTTTCATATATATACAAACCAGGAAACCGATAATCCTAAAATATTTTTTAAATTCAGCATTGAAAGTTTTCAGAGAACTTATTTTGAGAATGTCACATCGAGATGTTATGTTTTTACAGAAATTAATAGTGGAGTCAAAACGAAACAGCAAATAACAGTCTAATTCGAAATTTCACAGGCGTTCGAAAATTTAATTGGTGGTAGAGTTTACTGCAGTTAAAAATTCGCCTGGTTTCATTAAGTAGACATTTAACTTTTCTTTGATATAGCTTTGTCCCAAAACATGATGTAGTATTTTCAATGAGCATTATATTAAAGTTTGCTGGCGTACACCGTACTAGTGACTAACGTACTTCAAACGTGAAATCAATTTTTGGAGTTTATGGGTTTAATATAGTTATTAGTATATAGTAAAGAAAAGCAGAGAATAGACAGGAAATATAGTGAACTTTAAATGACTGATTTTGGATCTAGTTTTACTTTTGTTATGAAGCAATATATATGATTATCAAAATATTATTATTACTATTATGTACTGTAATTAAAAAGAGGAACACTGCATTATTTTTTATAGAAAAAAATAAGAACCTTCATGCATACTTATTATTCTCTGTTGTTTAATGTATCCTTAAACTACACGTTATTATTTTAATGCTAACAATTTGTTTTTTTTTTCCTGTTTGAGATAATTCAGCTTGTTACAAGATACATTTTCATTGGATTGTCTATTTATTAAACTCTCTTTGAGGACTTACTGACCCAAGAGAAAACAAACGTATAATGTAATTATAATGATATACATATTTAAACTTATTTAACCTATCTATATTGTGTATACAAATTTACTGTAAAATCGGCTATTATAGATAAGAACGCATCTATTTGTAAAAGTCGTCTTTATCTTTATTATGAGCAGTTACGATCCTAAAATGATCATCTAATTGTAATAATAATTAACTATGCACGCTCCGACGTACGATATGACAAGCAACTTACAGCGTACGGATTAATTAAGCCTGTTTTGTGAACATCCCTCCCTACGTGTTAGCAGGATGCCCAAACATTTGTTCGAGCTTTACCGTGTATGTACATAAGCAGTTTAAATCAGATCAGTTAAAAATCTTAATCTGCACTTAAAATTTTACAGAGTAAATAAAAATCGGAATGAAAGGAAAACTTTAAAACCTATTCTTTTTATAAAGATTTCTGAGGAAAATAAAAACGTTGAGTGAATATACATGATTCGACCTGTGAGGAATATACTATGTCAAGTATTTAGTGTTTCTGCTAATCTGTTCTCTTCACACTCATCGCCACTCTTTAAACGTCCACAATAATAACAAAGGTTAAAGGAGAATCTGCTAATCTGTTTGACCTGTGTGGATTTTCATTTTCAAGGAATCAAGTACGATTTGTGTGTGAGAAATAATATTACTCTATGAATATCATTGTAATTATTAATTATTACCATAGCTAAACTATGTAACTAGGTGTATTTTTATTAATAGGTGTCGGATCATCATATAAATTTTTATGAGCTGTAGTACCGGACAGCAGCGCTAATACAATATATAGTTTCTGTAAACACGAATCGGGTCAAAGATGCAATCAGTAAAAATGAGTCTCTTTTGTTATTTTCATCACCCAATTTTGAAAGATATATGTATATTTATTAAGCTGTGTTTAAGTATTTACAACAAAAAATTACAGTAGAACTAACTTGTATAGTGAAAATATTATAAGCATGCTTTAGAGTTAATTGCTTAGATCATTTAAACCATCATTATAATTAGTATGTAGTTATTTGTATTTATGTGATTAATAAATAAATAAAAAATGTCGTTGGTTTGCACGTACGCAAATATGATGACTAGTTAATAGTATAACAGTAGGCACTGTGAGATCACTACTGACCTAAATGATGAAAGAACACGACATGCAACTTATCCAAAGGTGTACAATATTTAAAAAAATATGATATATAGGTTATACTATGATATTCTTAGCATTATGTATTCATTATTACTAGCCGCAGCAAAGCTGATACAATTACCTTTTTAAAACTTGCTGGCTAATGGGGCTTGCAATGAAATCAACAAAAAATTTAATTGACGCGGCAACTTATGAATGTTGTGGATAATGAAACCTCATAAAAGTACATGCAAAGTGACGACTGTATAATACAAAGTAACCGATTACAATTTTCTGGACCTGAGAAAGTATAGTGCAGCGGAAAGTAGAAAGATTGAATATGAAAGATTGATTTTTCCTTCATGCATACAAACAGAGCATCATTCGTCGCCCCGGTGAAAGGTAATATTTATATTTGCTTGGTTATTTCGAAATAGAGCTACCGGACAAGTACTATTTTCTAGTGCTAGTCTAATTACGCGACAAAACATAATAATGATGATTCAAGGCAGGAGGTTGGCAAGTAAAAACAGTGGTGTTGGTGTTACTGTAAGTTTTTATAAGAAAATTAATTGCTATGATTATTTATTGAGAAATGTCTACTTTTTTGTCGTTATTCTTCGATGCCATAATTTGCTATCTTGTCCTGCATTGCTTGCTGATTTCACATTCTCAGTGACTTTGTCAGTCTCTTAAAATAAATCTGTACAGCTATATTTTGTAAATATATTTTCTGTAGTTCACAAATACTTTCTATGGAATTAATAAATGAGTTTATTTATTGTAGTCTGATCAAAACTTCTCTAATGAAAAAACGATATATAAGTTAAGCTTAAACTTTAAAATGACGTATGGTTATGTTTAAATTCGGATTATCATTTGTGAATTACTAGTTTAATTTGTTCACTATATTATTTCCAATGATTACAATTTTAGTTTAATTTTTACTATAATTATTATTATCGTCACTGTATTGTTATACCTATTGTTATTGTTTTTGAAGACTGGCAAAGACTGCAATTGGGTTTAAGCATCACAACATGTCTACCTCAACAAAAGTTAATGGTTAGTAGTAATAATAATAATAATGATAAATATAATTTGATTGGACAACGACAAGAAATGAAAATTTCCAGAGTTTATTGTTATTATTATTATCATCCATCATCATCTTTATGTAATTATTGAAAAAAAACATTGTATATTATTTAATTTTTTGTTTTCGTCAAAGGCGTTTAAATTAACACTTTATTTACAGGATAAGTTTACACGTTATTTTTTGTTATGTAGCTATAGCGATAATGATAGTTAAAAAAATATATAAATACCTAATCAAAGAAGAAGAGTAAAGAACCTACCATGTTATTATAACTGGGATTTTTCCTTACACATTCAGGTGTTTGATGCCTTGATTTCAATTATTTTACTATATATCACTCTTCCATATAATGTTTAACATTTAACCATTATTCTTTACTATTTAAAACTACGTATAGAAGACAGCTCGTAACCCTGACAGTTGTGGCTAATTAGGTTGAAGGCACCGCTTGATTTTTACCTGTTACAGATGTTACATAGTAGTACATTAGATCTAAATACCTTCATCATTCATACAATTCTTTATCGTTCATAATGAAGTAAAATTGATATACGATATACATTAAGATTATTAATTAATAATATAAATATAAAGGCCAAGCAATTTAGAGTAAGTACATTATATTAAACTATATCTGATTACGAGCAGGGAAAAGTGAGACGATACATAATATTGAAAATGTAAAATAAAGAGTTATACAAATAAATTCAATATAAAATAGTTTGTTTGTCTAAATTATCCAATATGCATTATATCGTTTTATTACCGCGCCAACACTAGCCCAGTTCATTAAAAACTAATGGCTTGCATCAATTCACTTAGCTATTCAATTCAAAGAACAACGAACAACGATTCGACACCGAAATCTCCCCAAGGAAAGCGGGTAACCTCCTCCTCATCAAGTAAAAAGACGAAAACGTCAACTACAATTAATTTAATGAAAGGGTAACAAGAAAGATATGTGGAGCATCAATAGTTTGTCCTTACAGCTTACAGGCTAAACTAAATAAGGATACCTGGATGTACATTGTCGGCTAGTATTTGGCTGACTACCAGACTAGAATGATTCAAGGTATCTCTATATGTTGTTCCATCCCGGAATAAAGCTTCCCATCTTAGATCTTGCAAGATTTCACTTCGCTGCAGTATATGAAAGAAATAAAAAATTAAAATTATTCCTGCGTTGCAAAATATAAACCACGACAAGCGTTAAGAAGCAACTTTTAGCAAGTTCTTACATAAATTCGTTGTTGAATATCAAATTCCTCGCGAACTCTATTTCGATCACGTTCCACCAATTCCTCCTCAGCGATGCCTGTATCTGGGGTGGTACTTAACTGACCAGAGTTCGTTGAGACGAGAGTAGATATTCCTTCCTGGGCCGGACTCTCGAAAGCAGTTGATGTCACGTCTGATAGGTGCAAAACTGATTCAAATTTAACTAACATTTCGGCGTAGCTTCGTTCAAATGAATTTTGTTCATCTGCATTGCTGTGTAATTTAAAAAATAAGAACTCCCTATATAGTTGAAATTGAAAAATAAACTAGTAAATACATGAAATACAGTCATTTTACTCCGTACGAAATCGGCTAAGACCGTTTCGAATTTCGAATACACATAAAAGAGTTTGTACTATGCCATGCACCATTAATATTAAATTATCATTGGACTGTGCTGTATTGTTTGCGTTACGAATTTTTTCGTAAATTTCACGGTACCCCGATAATAATTCTTTAGATCAACTTTTAATCAGAAACATTAGGAATACTATGAACTTACAGTCGATTGTCATTGCCATCAATCCCAGATGCTACAGTTTCATTGGTGTTGTTAGTTAATTCCCTGGCGAAAACGATTCCTTCATATCTCTTATTAATCATTGGCTCCAAATTAGCTTCACCGTGGCTTTCTCGTTTTGCCCTTCTAGCTTTACTGGATGAATCGTTACCTGTTGTTTGTTTTCGTTTACGGTTCGAGGTTGAACGTTTAGGACCAGATTCGTTTATATTACTGGCTTCCTGTGGTTTTGCATTTTTTTCGTAACATTTGCCATCTTCGTTAACATTACTTTCTTTCTTGAATTGCTTTATATCGCGGCAATGGTCGGCACAATTTCTCTCGTCTTTATTATTATTATTATTATCATCATCTTCAACTCTTCTTTTCCGCCGGTGAGACATGCAACTAACCGGTGACGGAGCAGCGATAAATAATGGAGCCACTTGTAGTGTGCCAACGGCAACGCTACATTCGTCACCTCTGCTTTGGTTTGGGTTCTCTCTAGATGACTGAGGTAACTCCATTCTACGCCACAACTTATGCAAATACTAGACGCTGTTAGTTACAACTTCAAGAACCGACCGATTATTCTGTTGCAAATCTTAGTAGTACGGAGAGTGAAAAATAAATTGAAAAGCTCCACATTTTATGACCACTTTCACAAGAAATTACTTCTCAGAATGACTAAAAGCAATGAACTACATGAATCAATTCAATTTAGAGCATTTATAGAGTTTTTGAAAGTAGAGTATATTCGTAGAATTCCTTATTGAATTGCAATTGTACATTTCCATTGTTAGTATGTATTTTATTATTATTAATTTTATTTATGCATATCCTGGAAGTTTTACATACACATACTTTCACACTCTGCAATATCCCCTGGGAAATTGAAAACTTTGAATTGAAAGCAAATGGTAAAACTATTTAAATGGATTATCATAACCAACCGGAACCGACATAACGATTTGACGAATAATTTATGTACTTAAGGAGATGGATTGCCTTACAATGTAAACGGCAGTAAGCATATACAAAATTCGCCATAGATTGCTACCGCGAACGTTGCCTCTAAGCTTACTGCTCATCACCATCAATTTTGTTTTTACAACTAACTAAATTTAAAATCTGTACATAACAAAATGATCACCATTATTTTCTCTATCGAATAGTACCTATTTCAGTAACTAAAATAAATGTCTTATTGCGGTATCAAATTTATTGTACTTAAAAATTGAATTTTGAAAATTGAATTTTACTTTCAAAGGAAAGCACAAATTTGGACCTTAGATTGTAGCAGAAGAAAATCCATTTCGTAATATTTATGCAATTGAGTAACTTTCTTTGTGTCCATTTAATTACTGTGATACTAATTGCATATATATATATATCCATATATATCATACATAGTTAATATGTATAAATATCATTGCTTTCACTGAAAAAACAAACTGGGGTATTAAAAAATATCTTAGATTTATGATATCTTTTATATAAACTATCATTTCTTTTAAAAAACAACAATATGAGGAGGAAAAAGTTCATGTAAAGGAAGCAGAGTTTCAGCATATATTGACATTTTATGTTTTTCCTGCGTATTTAATTTTTTTAGTTTGATCTGACGTAACTCGCAAAGGGCAAATACCTTACTTAGCGTTTCTGTTGTTGTTTTATAAAAATCCCTTTTTATATTGCACCTATGTTTAGTTAAGAAAAATCCTAAACAATACACAAAATTGTACTATCTTCCGATGGACGAAGCCTGGAACGTCAGTGATTGGTTGGATACTTGAAGATAGCAAAACACGCATAAACAGTTTTTCCTTTTTTCTATTCCCTAACACACTACACATGACCAAGCTACCAAATGATTCATTTATCTACAAGTAGGTGGCTTACAATGTATGAATGTGTGCATTTATATATGGGGATTCGCTTGGATCCTGTGTGCATGTACAATGGATTTTCGTTCTTTTTTCTATTCCCTAACACACTACACATGACCAAGCTACCAAATGATTCATTTATCTACAAGTAGGTGGCTTACAATGTATGAATGTGTGCATTTATATATGGGGATTCGCTTGGATGCTGTGTGCATGTACAATGGGCTGGTAATTGTGGATGTATCTTTGGAGGAATCTTCGGAAGGATTTTTATGGGATGTTTGGGGAAACTTTGAAGGAATCTTTGGGGGATCTTGGGAGATATTTGGAGGGAACTTTCAAGGGATCTTTGGAGGGAATTTCGGAGGAAACGACGATTGTATGGGTCTAGACTATAGCTAAACCTTTCAACTAACTCCGCACCTCAGCCCCACCTTAACCTCCATCTAACGAGTCGTTTGCCGAAAACCTCACTCAAATCGAAGCAGAAGTTCCAGAGTTATGAGCCAAACAATTTATAAACTTTGATGCTCCCTGAATGTCACCGGTCAACCAAACTGGATTAAACTTTGCAAAGCGTCATAACTATCTATCAGTTATTTGTAAGCCAACTTTCAGCCATGGTTGTCGTCAAAAAAATAAGTGATCCCCTGGGGGTTGACCCCAAACCCCCATCTTCGAACTTGTCCGAGCTATGGTCCATACATATCCACATATCCATTGACGAAAACAGAATTTCAAAATACCATCTCATTCAAAGGTTATCGCGGTTATATATGTACGTACGGACGGCCGGGGACGAAACTATTTAGAAAACTATTTAGTATCACTATTACTACTACTATCCCTAATATCAGTCATCATATCATAACTAATCGTAAATAAAAGAGTTCATCATTGAAAATTACGGAGATCAATAAAAAAATGGCTGGACTGGTGAGAATTTTTAATACATTTATTGATACTAACTAGTCCATAAGGAATCCATCGTCTTTCTCCTATTATCAAAGTTTGATAATCAAACTCGT
>JAHZNB010001293.1:0-11130 GCA_027744295.1 Callyntrura guangdongensis
TAAAAGAATGCCAAAATGTTATACATCTACGTCTTCTCCTATGAGGACAAGAAGTAAAACGTCCAAAGCGGCATAGGTTAATTATGACTGTATATTTTGTGTAAATCAATAAATCAAAGTTCTGGTTTTTACGAAATTTTGATGTGCATTGTTTTTCGGCGTTTTTTCGCCGACAACGATTTCCTCATTCTATATTTCGGCATTTTGTTTTTTCGGCAATATCTATTTTCTGTGATTAGACTTTTCGGCAACATCGATTTTCGGCGACTACGATTTCATTTTCTATGTCGACATTATGTTTTTTCGACTTTTTTTACGTAACCCACAAGGGACATTCTGTGCGGAAGAATTTACGTTCATCTTCATTTATGGCAAAATGAAGCAAAATAAAAACATTTTAAAACCAGATTCCAAGTCAAGCCAGCAAAAGTAAAAGCAGAGATTATATGCTCAGGCCCTATAACGTGCCTGCATCATTTTGATATGCTAACTTTAAAGGCACCTACACTTAATGAAAAAAGAAAATGGTAAGAAATGCGTCAATATAAGCACACAAGCATGCCGGCGTGCTTTGTGGTAATTCCTTATACATATATTTAAACACTGCATATTTAATGAAATTTTCCTGCATTGTATATTCTCTTTTTGTAGCTATAGGAAGAAAAACAATTCTGTATAACGTACTTATTTGGCTTGTAAGACGCCATATCAGTATTTAGCTTCTTCTGGGAAACGAAAATGTACCTTGTAAATACATTGCTTCAACAAGCTTGTAAAGCCTAATTCTATTTTCTTGAGAATGTTGAATTGAATTTTTTAAATTTGTAAACGTTTAGCTCAAGCTGTATTTATAGCTTTTCTTACGGAGAAATCCTTTTTACAAAAACAATTTTACGGTAACATCGTTCGATCGACGTATCTACTGTATTCAGTTTTTCTATGGCCACTTTAAGGTAATTTTTATGGATTTAAGTCAAACCACTCTGTCAACTCTCATTAATTTAGCCGAATTCCTTTGGCATTATTATAAGAAAAGATTGTTTAATAAAAAGCTACATTTAGAATTAGTCAATATGAACGAGAATCCTAAAGCCTAATTCTATTTTCTTGAGAATGTTGAATTGAATTTTTTAAATTTGTAAACGTTTAGCTCAAGCTGTATTTATAGCATATCTTCTGGAGAAATCCTTTTTACAAAAACAATTTTACGGTAACATCGTTCGATCGACGTATCTACTGTATTCAGTTTTTCCATGGCCAGTTTAGGGTAATTTTCATGGATTTAAGTCAAACCACTCTGTAAACTCTCAATAATTTAGCCGAATTCCTTTGGCATTATTATAAGAAAAGATTGTTTAATAAAAAGCTACATTTAGAATTAGTTAATATGAACGAGAATCCTTCCAATGGTCGATTTTTATTTTTCCCTTCTTGCATGACTACAACACCCCCTTATGGAAAAAGTATTGATAAATTTATAATTTTTTGACAAACTTGTTTAGTAAAAACAGCTACTGCTGACTACACTACTTCTATTTTCAAACTTTACTTACGTCGACAAGATGTAAATTTTTAATTCCACAAAATTTTACATTGCATTTTACCTTCAATTTTAAACTAATAATAGTCATGCGACAAAAAATTATTTGACTTATTTTTCTAATGCATGTATTTTTGGGTTATTCCTATTTTGTCCCTCCTCAAAACCACTGCAAAGAATCCTAAATATAGTATAAGTTCTAATTGTTCATTTCATTATCTAAAATACATTTTTTGTACTAGCTGAACTAATTTGTAAACTTGTATTAAAAATGGGTTTTGGTGAAGCTATTATTAACCTTCAACTACTTTACCAGAAAATTTACGAAACTCCCTGGATTTATTGTACCACCGAGAATCGATTCATGGTCAATCCAAAGTTTCATCTTGGTCGTTTGCGATATTTGCATTTACGAATTTGGTACATAACCTACACATTTACTGTAATCATGCTACTCTTTTCTTTTTTCCACTTAATATTTCTTTTACAAAACAGTCAACTTTACCGCCCAGAATACTATATAGTTGAAGTAGTAGTTTACAGCTTTATATTTGGTGTATCTATGCAAGCACTTGCTACAGAGCATCTAGGTGAAAGTCAACCATTCAACCACACAGCACACGTTCAAGAAGTGTTGCTTCTTGGAAACATTAAATACGTTGGTCTGCCAACATCTGAACGACTTCCGGATTTTAAAGAGTGCCTGACATACATCATTGCAAGTGGAAGTTTTCTACTCACGGTATCTGCCGTCATATTTCCACTTGTATTGGACATTGATCCGATGAACTTAGCCCTACATGGTCATGTTCCCGATCCGCACAAAAGATTGATTGCAAGCGCTGCGTATCTTCCCCTAATGTTCTTTGCTGGAAACAATTGTTTAGCCCTTGTCCTGCATTGCGTTACTTGTGTGGATGGAATGGAAATCGGAATCAAACAAAATTACCAATGCAGCAAAATGGTGGTACCCAACGAACAACCTAACATTGTGGAACGCGCTACTCTATTTGTTAGCGGAGTGGTTTTACGGTCACTCAAACGGATACGAAAACCAGAGGTGTGTCAGTTATCACATGGCCGGATTTTCCAAATGCAAACAAATACAAAAATAATAACCACTATGAACACACTGGATAGATTTGCAGCTTGTCGTCACACGCATCATCAGTATATGCTGTGCATGCGATCCTCTAATCAACTCATGATATTATTTGTACCAGTTATGACTATGGTGGGGCTGTGGATCTGTACACTACTCTCATTTGCACTAATCACTTTCGCGAAATCTGACAAGTTCCAACAAAAAGCAGAAATATGGATGCTAATTCCTCCTAGTTTTGCCACGATGGTAACAATAGCTTGGGTAATAGGATTTTTGGCCAAACATGCATCTTCGGCCGCAACTCACACAAGGGACATGGTACAATATTGGAAGGGAACCTTACACCAAAAATTGGAAAAGAAACAACTGAAAGCAATGATGGTGTTTGGACATAAAATGGGACCATTCTTCAGAATCAAAGAACATACTTCACTTGACTTGTTTGGTTTCATAGTAGACTACACAATAGATTTACTTTTAAGTAATGATTACTGAAGTCACGATTAAAGTTACGATACCATATTTAATGGAATTCACTCTAAATTTTCATGTTAACATTTTTAGGTTGCAAGTATGTCGTTGCTTCTGCTAATTTAAGACTTTTTGGAAAAGTTGTAAAAACATGCAGACTAAAGTACAATTTTATCATAGTGTGCATATATGTGTAAATGTTTCTATTGATCGCATGTGAGTAATGTTTTCAAATAGTGAATGCATGCATATTTGGTAGTTAAAAAACCGTGCAGAATCAAACCTTTTAGTAAATATAATATATAAATACAATAAACTATATTTATAAATATAATAAATACTTAAACTCTTAAACATATTTTGAATAATGAATGAATGAATAAACCTTTATATGCTGACAAACGGTTGTGCAAACTTCATTTTAGCATAGTAAAACAAGGGTTGTAATTTACGAACTTAGTATTTAGTATAGTATTTAACGAGTAAAATTTCATTTCTTTAAAGATCTGTTTTTTTTTGCATTGTTGCTAAAATTTAAGTAAAACTTAATGGCTAGTTTGTATGCCTGTATAACGTACCAAATATAATCCTAACAAATTAATTGTTGTAATAATAGTGTTATTTACAGTTAAATCTAATTGAGCGAATTTGATAAAAACTCATTTTTTCACAATATAAATTTAAACAATTTAATCGGTTTGTGCAATTAGCACATTTAATTTATTGCTTTGCAAGTAAACATTTTAAACAATATTAGCATATGTTTTGTATGAAAGTTTGTTCATACAATACGTAATAAATTTTATCGTAGATGAAATTTAGAGGGTATGCATTTGTGTAAGCATAAATATTAACATTTGAAATAATAATAACCCGTAATGCAATGGCATGCAGTATATTATCGCTTAAAACGTTTTCCAGGTTTGGCTGCAATCAAATTGTGCACAGATGATTTATAAGGTACCGAATAAATATTATAATTAATTAATTAGTTTTAACAGTACCATTTAAATTTAATTATAATATTTGCTGTCCTATCATCGTTTAGATAATTTAATTGTTGATTTAAAGGAATAAAGTAATTATTGTAAAAATTACCATGTTTGTCTAGCTAAAAGTGATTACTGTATTAAGTTAAATACTTGTCCGAGCATCATTCAAATCATTTTTATTGAAAAGGCATAACATTCATATACCATATAACATATTTTTTAATTCAATTGGTTTTTTCTGGCGTAGTTTGTAGTAAACACATGAGCGATATTTTTACCCACGATTTCTAAACTTTTGTCAAATCAGACATTGAACTTACCGACTTTGTCCTAAAAAGGTTCGACTTCAGCATTACAAAAAACTCTAGTAAGAGAGAAACCGAGCTTAAAACAATTCCGAGTACAAATATTTCCCAACAGGACATAATATCAGAATTCGTCACAGGAGTTTGAGTGTATGTAAGAAAGTTTTCCAACCTCGTATGTTTGACTTTGTTGTTAGAAACAACGTTGTTTTGTAAAGTCCACTCTTTCTTTACCAACTTATAGTAGTACGTATAGTGAACAAAACTTTTCATCGATGTTGTTCCGTAAGTATCAAATACCGTTTTCAGATGTTGCATTGCTTTTTTAACCTCAATTATAAGTATCAAATAATCTTTAATGCCAGATTCGACTAATGATCTGAACGCACGAGAAGCCATTTCGGTGTAGTAGTTTTTTGCCGGTAACATTAATATTTCAGAGTTTTTATATATTGGTTGCTCATCGTTGTTGAAAACAATTCTGTTTCCCAACAAATTAATAATATTACTGCTAAAATAATCTTTACAGTGGGTATCAACATCATACAAAACAATGAACGTTTTTCTCGTCTTAAACAAGAAATCTGGAGGCTCAGCTTCGTCCACACAGAATTTCATACCTAGTTCCAAATCTCTGTGTTCGGATAACGCGTTAATGTCAGGATTGTGATTTAAAACGCCAAATCGACAATTCACGTTTTGAAAGTTGGAATTTTCTACAAAATTTTCTTGTACATTTCGAAGACTCTCTGAGTACGAAATACAGTGACTGGTAATTACCTGCAACGTGCTACTACTTCCGTTTAGGATTTCTTGAAAGGACGAGGGTAGATTTGTTGGTAAAGGTTTAACAGTAATATCGGAATACATTGACGACGTATAAAGATTTCGAATTAGAATGGTTAGCAGTAAGTATAACAAAAGTATACATGAAGTTGACGGTTTTTGCAATGCTCGTCCATCGTTGCCTTGTTCCAATAGTGTTGAATACAGCCAGAAGAAGATGTTATGGTTATGTAAACCTGACGTCCTTATCGTCAAGTAAAGAGCGACGACAGTCACAATGATAACATTCCATACGTTCATATGGAAGGGTTTCAACAGTTTAAAAATTTGGTGCAGCAGGGCACCAGCTGTTACTTTTTCGTCGTTGATGCCCAGCACAGTAAAATATTTAACACCTTTACAGTGAACTACACTGCCAACGGCAGAAATGAAAAACCACGGTTCCATGTGTTCATACAGTTTAGGTACAAGTAAGCAAAATGCTTCAGAACTGGAACAATTCAGATGCTGGTGAATTAAACTTTGAACGTAGTAAATCCAATGCAAGTCATCATAGTGTGACATAAAATAATCGCCGCCTTTATTTTGATTTACTGGTCGTTTTAAAGAAACTTGAATATCTACCAAATCGTTTTGTAATTTATCCAATGACGAGGTACGATTTGACAACTTAACAAGTATTAACAATCTGTATGTGACTGGTTTATTGTTGTCAAAAATGCCAGCAGAAACTGCCAGATAATCCTTTACTTCGTATTCAACGAATTTGCTGTTTATATCAACAAAACCGTAATACGTGTCTTGATTTTCAGTTAGATCAACAAACACCAAAGTTGTTGCTAGTTTATCAGGAACAAAAATTTTGGGTTCTTTTAATGTCCAATTCGGTAACGGTACAATGCCAAAAGTAACAAAATTAGAAACCACCACATCTGCGTTATTTTGCAACCAGAATAAATTTTCTGACTTAATGAATCTTAATGTTCCGTTGAAAGATGTGAACGGAAACCGCACGAAGCACGAGACGCTATATCGGTGCTTTGCTAAAATACGGTTTCCAAAATATTTATAAACTTCGTATTCATCCTGATGATAATATGCATTTTGGTCGTCCGTTGTGTAATGTGTCCAAAATCCTCTAATATTATAATCTTCTGGAATGCTTCCATTTAACATGAAACAGGTGGAAATGCAGTACTTGTACTTAATACATTCTTCTAGGAATTTGGCGTAAAGAGAAAGAAACCGTCCAGAATTAACATCGTCCATAAAATATAGGGGCATTGAAAAGTAAAACGTACAAGACGTGAACAATGATAAGGTTTCTTGTAGTAATGACATGACTAAGGCAATAGAGTAATAGTTCTAATGATGCACCTCAGAGAAAAATATTTACTCCGAATAGTACAATTCCCCAGTAGTCAACTTATGCAACTACTTTTAGTTTTATTAATACATATATGTTCTAGAAAGACTTGTAACGGAAATATCATATGAACCAAGAGCTAAACAATCGTAAAACGCTCGTCACTATGTTGGGTGTCAGCGTTTCTTTTCTTCTGTTTCAAGTTTTGTTTCAAGTGATATGCCGTAACTTAAAAAGTACTCCTACTAACAAACCATTCCGGATATTTGAAAAATCCAAAATGGTGTGTATCCTTAATGATATGAGATTCTGGGTTAGTTGCAAATAAATACAATATAAACCAATAAACATTGGCTAACAATTTGTCAAGTCGCAAAAGAATACAGTTGTAAAGCCCATTACGCTTTCCAATGCGTCCTGCAGTATTTTGAGTGCGATATATAGCAAACCTCATTGTGAAAATACAATTCTTTCGTAATTTCCCATATTCGCCATTTATTATTTGCTAATACGACCAGTGCATCGTTAACTGAAGTGCAGCTAAAGTATGAAAATACTTCTAATATAATAGAGAAGGGAGTGGAATTTAGCTTTAAGCAGTAGGTTCGTACCTTTATGTTGAGTTACATTAGAGGACACACACCATCCTCTCCAATTATTAAACATTATTGTATATTATCATAAGTGCTCAGGACCATCCTTTTTTATCAATTTACTAAGATTGCATGAATAGCATTGTTTGATAAATATAAATGTATTGCATTCCCCATTACGTAACGTTTATTGACTAATTGTAGTTCAAATTATTAAATAAAATTAGGAAGAATATCATGCATTCATGTGAGAAATAGAAGAGAAACATATCTTGCGTACCTACTTTCCTTGTTGAACTTCAATTTTCGATTTGAAATCTCCATATATTATACGCAATGGCTTATTTTGTTTTGTACGCAAACAACAAATTACATCAGTATTACGAAGGTCATAATATTTACAACTATTCCAAATGCCACTAGCTTCTATTCCAAATCCATATCAGCTTAGCTCATGCCATATAACGTAAATCCATATTAATTTAACCGTAATTTTCCAGTTGACGAAGCCACTGTTCGAGCACTGTCATCTGAAAACATTTCCAAACTCGAGTATCAACTTTGCATCTCTCAAGGTATGAAGACACGACACGATCTTCATTTCTCATTTCAAATCATTTTCGAAAATATTTTATTGTTTGCAGTGGATGGGATTCTGCCAAGACAATAATAATCAAGCATACACTACCAATAGAAAAACTACTCTGCACCCACAGTCAGGTTATTGTTAAAAAATCACGGAACACGAAGCAAATTCTGCACCCACAGTCAGGTTAATTTTAAAAAATCGCGGAGCACACAGCAGATTCTGAACCTTGGCCACGGCCAAGGCCATACTCACAGTCAGTTTAGACGATTAAAGGTTGGAAGATATATGATTGATGCTATGATGTATGTATGTGTAATGGGTTGCAAGTTGCAATGGTACTACTGTGTACTATTGTAATGTTGGGCCATCGCGAACAACGCGATAGATTTAGATTTAAATGATGAGCAAAATTGGCAATTTTCAGAAAAGGGTTAATATATCAAGAACACTTAATGGTAGAAGGCTGAATGTTTCTGAGACATTCGGCAAGGGTTTCAGGAATATGTGTGCCAATTTTCAGGTTAATTGGGGAAAAGCTGTAAGAGAAGAGAGAGATGTTAATATACATGATGATGACAGAGCGGTGTACACATGAACTATATACGTACGATGACTTGTTATGAGAAATGAACGCTAATAATTAATCAATCATTGTAAATAACACAATAAATTTACTTTGCACATTTAAGTAAGTTTTTGGGAATTGTATTTGATTTCAATAATATTTTCACCAAGCAAAAGACGTTTTTAGTAAAAACTTTTGCATATTCTTTTTAACTTCACAAACTGAAAATAAAAACGAGCACATTTTTTTCACTTCTAAGCAATTATGAACTATAAATTTCATGTATAAAACTGAAATATTTGAATGTGCATGACTGCAAGAACATAGTTTTGGTCAAACTACATAGTTAAGATGGCTATAGCATTGCAATATACATCTACATAGAGCCATATTTAAATAAATACATGAAATATATAAAACTTTGGTCAAAATATGCAATAATATATGCTTTATATGCATCTAAGCAAGTAAATACCAAAACATGCCAAATATGTGACTAAAGCAGACCCAAAGTATTTCATTTCATGTGGTTTGCCCACATACTAAAGTAATCTAACATTTAAGTAATCTGATAAACTGTAGATATGGGATATGCATTTACATAAAGTGTTAAACCCCGAGTAATGTGAATATAAAAATCAAAAATATAAAGCAGTTCGGGGCGAACCGGCCTAGATCATTTGAAACACTAAAGGGACTAAGGCGAGTGTATTATTTGATACGGCTTTTGTCGTTAACCTTTTTCAGTTTAAATCTACAGAGCAGCTTTAGAGGGAAAATGATCATTTGTTCTCGTACAATTTTCTGCTTTTAGTGAGCGTACATTGCTCTACGCGAATTATCAGTAATCTATCAGGGTTGAAAATCCTGCTCTATTATCTCTACATTAATACATCTGAAGTTTCACACCTAAACCTCTTTTTCCAGCTCAATAAGGTCCAAGTGGCACTTGTGTTTTCTTTGGTCCCTCTCCCACTCCTTTAATAGTAAGATCTCTCCCGTTCTTTTAAATCCTCTTCGTTCATACCAAGCAACGAGTTCTGTTCTCTGCAAGTACACATCAATCACAACCACCTTGCATCCGGATTCCCGGGCAAACATTTCCACTTTTCCTAGCAGCCTTCGCCCATATCCACAGTTTTGAATTGTGGGATTAACACATAGCATGCCCATGTGTAGTTTGTCTCCATGACGTACTGTTCTAACACAGCCGACAATTTTTTCTTCTCTTTGGTTTTCCATCACCTTCTGGTTCTCTGGATTGATCAAGTCACATTTAAATATGGTAACGTTTGGATTCAGCATGTCATTCTGAAGCATGCTGATCGTTACCCTAGTTCCTTCAATCATGTCAGCCTCTGTTGTCCAACCTTGTTTTGATTCTTCTCCTCGGTAGCAAGTTTCAACGAGAGCCTCAAGGGCCGGTACATCTTTAAAAGTGGCCAAAGTAATTGTTAAAATCGAGTCCATTTCAAATATTTTGTTTTAAAAGTTTCCAATCTCAGAATTATTTCTCATGTGGCGACTGAATTTTTTTTAAATCGACTCGATCGTTTTCAGTGTAATGGAATGCTATGTAAAGCGATTTTCAAAGAAACTACACAAATATTTATTTGAGATGTAACCACTTTTTTGGCACTTTAGTTGCATATCACGAATTACAAAAAATTTAATAAATTTTAATACAACATTTAATTTAATATAATGTACAAACTATCACGTTCATGACGTACGTAGTTCTTGCAGACCAATCCTGTTGTGAATTTATCTACCACAACTGAGTAGCGACTTGTACGTGCATTTGTGTACGTGCGCTTATTGTGATAATATAATATGGTCTTCAATTTTATCAACGGACTGCGGATTACTAGTTGTTCAGTACATGAAATTAGCTGTATATATTAAAACCAGGACTCGATTGAATGCTAGTGGTAGAACAGATTCAGTTTGCACTTGAATGTGAATTAACCTGAAACGAGGGGTACACAGATGTTTTTCGTCTCTCCACGATTTTTTTGATAGACTAGATGCAAATCCAAAGTGATGATAATCTGTTGACGGCTGCAGAAGATTAAAAATAATATTAACAGACAATCTTGCTGTACGAACCAGATACAAGATATATTGTGTTGTGTAGATTATATAATGTTGTTACAAGTTCAACGTAAAAATGTGTTAAATTGTAAGGGATAAAATAAAAAAACACTAATAACCTTATAACATTAATACTAATTACTAATTAAGATCTAATAATGGTTTTTAGTTAGCTAGACAACATGCCCCGCTACGTTAATGAGACCCAATATTATTATCGCCTCATTTAAAAAACCAGTTGTTACAGTAGAAAAAATACCATTTAAAACCATTTTTATCCTGAAATCTACCAAGCCAATTTGTTACTTGAGGTGCTCAGATACACTATTTTGAAGTTTTAAAAATCAAAACTATTTATTGAAAAAATACAGTCTATGTTAGTAATAGAAGTTTACCGTCGATTTATAGGTAACCATTTAAAACCATTTTTATCCTGAAATCTACCAAGCCAATTTGTTACTTGAGGTGCTCAGATACACTTTTTAGAAGTTTTAAAAATCAAAACTATTTATTGAAAAAATACAGTCTATGTTAGTAATAGAAGTTTGCCGTCGATTTATAGGTCAACTCATCATAAAAAATATACGGTTTCACTAAAATACTGCGATTACCCTTTATGATGGGGCATCTTTTAACATCACATTTGATTATGTTATTCCATTGACCATACCAACCAATCTATGTATCAATGACATAGGCTGCAGAACCGGAGGAATAGGGGGGG
>JAHZNB010001294.1:0-21714 GCA_027744295.1 Callyntrura guangdongensis
CTGAATCAGCGACATATTTACGGGAGGACATTGTCTCCACTCATGGAGCTTCCCACTCCAGAGTCACTGACGGCGCGTGATGATCCCAATGAAAAGTAATAAGTTATTACTCATCCAGATCATTCTCTGCTTAATATATTCTGTTGAAATATTTTTATAAAAAATATAATTAGGCAATAAAGTCTTACTAATTATTAATTATCATTCAAAACTTGTCTCTAATTGCGCGTCATATTCAACAATCCATGCTAGAAACGAACACAGAATGTGTATGCAAAGTTATCACGTATGTACCGACAATAAATTATGCCTTGGCGCGTAATAATCAAAAGAAATGGATAATCATCCCTCAAAATGAATATAAAAATAACGATACCGAAAGTGCATGACACAAGTTATATGTAATAGACATGCATGATGCCTGCATACAATTCATTGTCAAGAGTGAGCATATCTCTAGGTTAAATAGAAAATGTCGTAATTTCAAACTGATATCACATCAACGCGAAAGATGGTGATGACTCTGTAGTGAGTTGTCCTTGCCCCTTGCTCGTTCTTGTTATCCGCTTCGTTACGATAAGCATGAGCATTTTGTAATCGAAAAGGGGGTATCCTCATCATCTGACTCCCAATAACGAAGACAAAGCGCTGGCGACAGGCACTGTTTGGCTATTAAAAAATGGCAATTTAATGCTGATAATGTTATCTATCATCATCGTCTTCATCATCACAAGACAAAAAATATCAAACTCGCTATATAGCGAGGAGAGAACGTCGTGGTATTGTAAATACAGTTGTGTTTTGGGTTGGGGTACTATTTTTTGTTTGAAAGACGCACAGGTACGTGGCACACGACGAAAAACCAATAAAATAATGAAATTGTATGATTATTTTTTAAAAAACAAAATGTGGAATTGAAATAAATTTTTTAAAAAAGGGAACACGAATCATCACACTCACGCTGTGTCTATAGTCTATGCTGTCTGTAAAATTGCCCACACAAACGCTTAGGCGTTTCTTCCATTGTTAAAAAATAGTCACCAGTGCGAATCATATTTAGCCCTTTTGCTTGCAGAGAGAAACGCGAGGGTGACCTAGAAAATGTTTCCTTTGTATACGGTAAATTACCTTAACATGTGCAGTTAAGTAACTTCGCTGTCCGTTTAAACTGTAGATAAAATCATAACGTACAAAAAATTGTGTACGTTGATCCCGATTGTAACGTGCTTTTTGATCATGTTTTTAAAAAGTAAAGTCCAGTCAATTACATTAAGCCCACCACTAGTGGCCTACCATTTTTATTAACTGAATCGTTGTACGAAAAATAGGTTGCGCTTTCAAATTGTTAAGACCTTCAATATTTTGATATAAAATGTACGATGACCCCCAACTGGACACAATGAGAGGTAACCAAACAAAGCGAAACAGAAATGTGTAATCCCCGACGATAAGGAACCTGTATATCGAATTTGAGTTCTTATGATCAAAATCAAAAACTTATAATTTTCCTTCTTCTTGCAACACAAGGCACGCACGCACGATCACATGCATACATATATCATGATTCATCTACAATTAGACCAGGTCAGTTACAGTCAATTGCTGAAAACTTGGTTTCTATTGAATTCAACGTGTCAGAGTTGTCATTTATCATTCAAACTGCTTGATAGTTGGATGTCATGTCATTTTCCGAAATCTTGGATCCCATTTACATAAGTTAATTATTGAAAATCCTGTTCCGATTGGCGTTTGCGAAGTTTTACATGTTATGAGGTACAAAATCTACAAAAGCATAGCATAATATAAAACATGTAAAAATGTAAAAACATATTATATCTAGTTGAGTTTATGAGAGACTTTAATGAATTTTTGATGGGAACTTCAAGCCCCATGTTCAAAACAGTGTCCGATGCACTTATACATAGATTGATTTCTAAAGTAAGTGCGTTTAAAACGGTTCAACCGTGCAAGAGAAGTTCCATGTCAGCCTGTGCCTCACACCACTTGTAATTGGCAAAACTAAACAGCACTGCGGCACATTCTACATTCGATAACAAATTTTAGTAATTACATTCCGTTCATTCGAACTATTTTGGCACTGAGGCACGTTCGTCGTTCGTCATTTTAAACTATGATTTTATCTGACAACCGACAACCACATTAAATTGAAACAATAAGATGATTAGGAAGACATACTACCCTAATTCCTTTCATAGTTCATCGGGTTCAATGTAATTTTAATGACTACTTTTCACGCTTCTGAACTTAATTTTATAACTCATGTATAGCAATTACCTGTGACATTGACAAGGAAAAAATGGTTTTTGGTTTTTAACTTGAAATACAACGATGGCCTAAAAGCTGGACAGTGGTCGAGACGGTTAAACTTAATAATCTACAGTTTGATGATATTGTGGTATTTATTTATTGCTGCGTGGTTAGGTCACTGTAGTAAAACTGCAAAAATTGAATCACATACACGTGTAAATAATCATACTAGTATTTGCTGTGTCTGATGTGACGATTTTGACAAGCGTCAAATGAATTTAAATACTGTATAATTAAATTGTAAACCTAACCTCATTTAACCTAACTTCTACGTACATGATTAATTATATTCGCTTTACTTTTTATAAAGTCGTCAGTATCTTTTTCAATGGCATATTATTCGTTGAAGTAGAAAGAAAATTACTTAAGCCTTGCAAAACGTTTTGGTATCGGTCGACAATCATCATTACTACTGTGACAAGATGATTGGAAATTAACGTTGAGCGCCATGCTCGAACAGCAATTCATTATTGGTTGTGTAGTTTTTTTAATTTTAAGCTTGAGGTGCTTTTGGTTTTGGGCTACGATTACTAATTTCTTATTTATGGTTAACTTTTGGTTTTTTTGGGTACCTGGTATATTTCGACTTATTATAAATTGAACTTGTAAGGGGAAAAAATTTCCATTTAAATTTTCCACGTACGCCGCGGAAAAAATAACAGACATCAAAACGATAACTGTTGAAGATTGTATCATTTCATTTTACTTCATGGAATAGATAGCTCATGCCGTTTTGCAGGCAAATACAATAATAAATATTTGATATACACATAAAATGCTCACAGTCTCATAAAAAAGGCAAGACACCTACTGAGACACACAGCAATGGTTATCGATATCATAATTATAAGGGGAAGGGCAATACCACATATTTTAAAAACTTAGTCATATAACGTTAATAACGTATTGAACCCACAACACAGTGAATCTGGGACCTTTATATTTGGTCAAAAAAGTATTAATCATTCAACTCATAGTGTTAATTGTTTGACGAAAAAGTAATGCAAAATGGAATAATTTGTCATTTTGTCGAACTGCATAAAAACCCTCTCCTTTGGAGTAGCATTGGGTAATGAAAGAACCCTACAAAGTAATATTAGCAAAGTGACGAACTAAACACGTTACCACTGAGTGACCTTTTTGAAGACCTGTGGGCGCCACATGGCTACACCTGGAAACTCCAAAATCATTCCCAGGGGAGCCTAAGGGATGAAGAATCGATTGGCAAAAACAGAATGTCAAAATCGAAACCCCTTTCGTGTTATCACACGGACAGATGGACAGACAATGTGAAGTTAATAAGTAACTTCGTCACTTAATTATAAGACGACTAGAACATTCTGAGAAGATTACTTTCAGGTACTTTACCTGACTGCAATATTGCCGAAATATGTATATCAAGTAATGCAGGTAAGGTAATGTAACTTATAATAAAATTAATGTAGCACACAGCCAACGCTGCAACTGTCAGAGCATCCTCTTATCAGCTGCAAAGGCCACGGTCAATTCTGACGGACCATAATTGTCTTGCACGTTTTACCTGTTGTGCGTGCTATGATATGGAGTTATATCGCTTCTACAGTTCTATTACACTTTAAATAAATGTAGACATATAATTTTGTTGTTGTATATCTGCATAAACACATTACATATGTGTCGCCTGTCCTCTTACTCGACACTTTTTACGACGTAGGCACACATGTAATCACTTTCAGTTTTAGGGCGCATTTGCAAAAGTGAAAATGGGCTACAGCGTCTGAACACACTTTCAGCTTTGTGCTATACCATCCGTTGTCGTCATTAGTAGTTGGCAGTTAACACTCTACAATCCTATTACCGGAATATACGTACATGGTAAAGGAGCAAACTTGGCACAATTTTTTGTGCAGATATAAAAACATTAAACATGTCGTAAAATGTAAGACTGACACATTTACAGAGGTAGCAAATGCGGTCATTTCGTAGAGGATGTTTTCGATTCGAGATGATGATTTCGTGAGTTATTATAATGAATGAGTACGTACACAGATTGTCACTCAACTTTCTTAACTTATCATCAACAAATAGCTTATATTTACACAGTCAAGCGATAAGTAATCATGTTGTTACTTGGATGTGGAGAACTTGCCTGCACGAAAAATATGATCGCGTGATGAGTAATTTTCATAAGTGACTGGAGGAAATGAGGGGGAAATTGGGATAGGAGGATGTACAGTGTAATTGGTACCCTGAGTGCATCCTTGTGCCTGGTTTGTCCTTTGATAAAGTATTTATATACCGCATTTTACAATTTAATCTATAAGTTGTCCTTTAAATAAAAAGGAAAAAATATGATAACCCATTTTACCGGTAATTATATAATGTAATGTATTCATTTTATTTATTAATGAACCACCTTGAATGAAAAAAAACACATGTCAAGTGGATTGGCTTCCTAACATGTTGACAGATGTGTGACACGTTTTACGAAATGAATTAATTAAAAATGAAAAAGAATTTTCCAGAAAGATTCTTTCTGGTTATTTATTAGACATGGCTGCTGTAAAATAAAAAAAGGTTTACCATTTTAATTAAACCTATTTATTCAAATATAATTAACCTAAAACACGGGATTGCCAGTGGAATGTAAACGTAATGATGTTACAATTTGAATTTTATTAGTCAAGCTTTCGAATTCATTCAAAATTCTTCTTCGGGACAGAAATATAATAGTTGATTGTTTGTTACAGGAGCTTTCTGTTAACAGAACATTTCAACATTTTTGTAGTTTTGTTGTCTAACATGTGGAAGTAGTGCTGTTCGCTTCTATACATGCGGCATTATTCATCCGCATATGTACATATATTCCTATAACTATCTGTTTTGGCTAATGGCTATACTACACTCACTACTAGTATTACTCACCGTGTGATTGGGAATCCCAATCTGGTAAGCCGTGATTTAGCCGTAACCATAAAGGGTTTTTTAACGTTTGATACAATTTTATTCAAGATAAGATGAGATGACTATCGACTATGATTTACTAGCAAACATAACAATGTGGAGTATATTTTACACCTACCCACTCGTTAGATTTTTATCACAAGAAGTATCGTACGCCACAGTATAAAGATGAAATGGGGGCAGATTTATCTTGATGGTAGAAACAACGCTGGTGTGATGATGATTGCATAACAATTTGCCTACTTGCTTTATTTTTTCGTCTCTTCAGACACACATAAACACCTGCACGCACTTGCCACCATGTACTTAACGAGACAAGACCTTATTTTAGTTAATAGACTTAATCCGTTGATTATGTTTCATCTTATGTATTCTTGTTTTTTTTTATTTAATAGCAATTATTGGTGCACAGACTGAAGGGGCAAAGCCAAATTGGTTTCATCATCGTTTTCCATCAACCGTACCGTAACGCCAACGCTAATGGACTTATCGTATTTTTATGCATTTACTATTGTATCGTATCATATTATTCTTCTTCTACAGCTGCTCGACCTGATGCAGTTTTATTGACCGTTAAAAACCATATATTTATGCCAACAATGGTTTAAAAAAAATTATTATATGATAATGTCTATGTATCTACCGCATTGTTATTTATCTTGCCAATTACGTTGTTTACATGAGCAAAAGTTTGTTGCATCGTGTATTACAATGTCATTTTTTCTACAGAGTTGAGTTTCAACTAGCTATTACAATCATTATTATTAGGGCGACATATGACCGTTGAATGATCAGCAGACTGCAGACCCTGAAGAAAGTAAATGCTTGTCAAGTCGTTGGTCCGTTGGAGTTTTGTCCAAGATTACGCAATCAGTTTTAAATTGGTTCTGAACAGTAGCCAAAAATAGGGTGCGGATGGTCAGTCATTCATCAATACTGTTATACATTTTCTCAGATTTCGAGTTCGAGTGGTTGACCACAGATATAAATCTTATTCACGGTATATGTCAGTGCAGCCATCCGTAATTAATCCATCACGTAAATAACCGTATTCAAGTAGCATATCTCCCAGTTCGACATAATATTATGGTAGTCAATAATACAACAATAGGGGATGCCGCGTAGGTTTATTTATACTTCCAGGCAAAGCAATTTTTACTTTATAATTATTAAATTTCCTGCAAATCATGAGTACAGCGAAGTAGTGGCACATGAACAACCGAGAAAATATGACACTGAATAAAGAAAACAAGGTCACGCATATATCCAATATTAACGCTAATAGACATGAGAAGATATGCAACATATAACAACTCAGACTGCGTACCGTTATCAAATAACCCTATGTTGCCATTATTATAAAGTCGCAACGCAAAGGGTGCTTTTGGTAAATAACGAACAGTCTTCATTCTAAGCAAAAAAATAAATATGTATGGAAATGGAAATACAAAATATGAACATGAAATAGAAATCAATATCTATTTAATGTCAGTGTGTCGTTGAACGTAACTAGTCATACATGCACACATACAACGTGTCCACCCCTTTTCAAAAATCACGTCGTTAGTCGTCGTAGAGTAGGCGAGTAAGAGTAGCAGCATACACACAAACCGGCTCTAGAACGTCTAGAACAAAGGATTCCCCACAGATCTTACGCAACTGTTAGTCACAAATACAGACAGGATATTTGGCTATTCGTATTTAACTTGAAGGTGGACGGTTACTTTTAGAAAATGTAAGATGTAAAGTAAAAAAGACGACAGTATATGGCCATAGTATTTCTTTAAGTACAACGTATAAGAAAATACAACAGAAGAGTTGGATAGGTTATTCCAAAATATTTTTTCATCGTATGACAATGAGTTGACTGCTCATCATTAATTGTTCAATAGTTGCGCGATAGAACTGGCCAACAACATCTGCATCTACAATATTGAATGCGTCAGCCAGAAGGACCCACAAGTTTATTTTGTGTCATGGCAGGGATTGCCTACTTCTTTTACTATTTCTTCTTTGAGGATCTGCGTCAGCACTGTCACTGCCAGAGTGGAGCATAATTATTACCGCGAGAAGAAAAAAAATAGGCTACACAAATTACAAAAATGAATCATCACGAGTGTAAATCCTCACCTACCATCACAATTTCGTGCTAGTAATCGTGAGTGACTTCGTGAGGCTTGGTTATCAAATAGGAACATGTAGTGTTGTTGCCTTCCAGTACTAGTACCGAAAAGATTTTTTTTTTACATTTCTGGAATTTTAAATCTCGAGATGATGCCCCTTGAGACGACCTTCCTAGTCCTAGCATGAAGTTCGAGGAATATGTCCCATTTGTCAAAAGAATCGAGAATAAAGGCTGAATAAATACAAAGATACATCATGTTAACCCATTTTATCTAAGAAGTTGCTTAGTTGTAGGACAACTTGACTCCTTCGCATGCTGGTATAGTATATTCATTAACCTTGTTTTTATGTCAATTTCAAACCATGTTATAACACCCAACATTATTATTATATTCTTTTCACATTCACTTTCATGATCTTCTGCACGCACGCACGCCCTCACATTTTAATGATAAAGATGGATTAAGTAAGTGATGTGTGTATGAAAATACAATGCACATTAATTCATGACACTTCGTTTCATTGTCTTTATTTTAGGCACAATAAAAGGTCAGGTTGTGCAAATACTAATACCTGTTCTCAGGAAATTTTGCGTTGGTAATTTTTTAAAATGTCAATTGTTAGATTATCAATGTTAGTTAAGTTAAAGTTAAATTCAGGGATAAAAATATGTGAATTCCAGGGCACTGGAATTATTACGATTTATTAATTATATCACGGTATCATAAGATATAATACAACCAATACAACATTATTTCACTACATGATTGATGCATGGCAATTGACAAATAAATTACAAAGATCGTCTAATAATACACAGAACAATAATTTAGATGATAAGAGGCAAGGTATGTAATAAGTTCTTTTTATGCTCGTTCCCTCCTGTCTAAGAAGAGTTTGAAGAGTATAAATCTTGCAAGCATGTGAATTTCGAATAAACCGACACCCGGGGTTTAATTCTATTGTGGAGGGAAAAAATCTTTTTCTACTGTACTCGGGCTATAACACCCAGAGGACATTTTGGTGTCACAGATCCTCTCTATATTTGGCATTACTTTAAATTCGATATTTATGGCCCAAAATCAACATTGCAAATCCCGCTATTAAGTACTTATATATACCTAGGTAAATAATCCTTTACCGCTATGAAATGTGTAATTGAAATCTTGATCTTTGAATTTTTGGTGATAGTGTACTTTGTAGCTCTCTAGTTGAAACTTTTGCAGCTACTACGTAATAAGGACACCTCAGCTAAAATTATTAAATACATAAAAATTGCATTTTACATCTAAATTCACGGTATCAAATTTTCATCAAACAATGGAAATCTCCTTAACTAATAGCAAAGGAAGCAGCTCATCTTCTTACAATTGAATGGTGCTGGCTAGTTCTTGCTATCCACCCACCCTTGTATGCTATCTTCTATCTACCTTGCTAGCCACCTTGGGTAAAATGTTCATATTTTAATATTTTAAAATACCCATCCACATAAAGACCAAATATTTCTAATTACTTGTACAGGGAATTAGTGGGTGTTCTGTAGGGCGAGAAATTCTCAAATTTTTAAAGCAATTTGTATTATGGCTATTCCTCTCCAGATTAACACCTAAAGTCAACCAGACGTCGTGGGTGGGTGGATGATGCCAAAATGGCTGGAGAATTAATTACAACTTCGTGGGGTTTGTTTCGTTTGTGAAAATTGTACAACTTTGTTACAGTAGTAGTAGTAATAATGGTAGTATTGTAAATAAAATAACCTTTACGTCATATTATAACCCTAACCTTTCAGGTTACGTGGGGCTCATATTGTCTAGTATTACTTAAATAGCAATAGATGGAAAGATAGTAGAAAATAAATATAAGTATGTAGTTAAATGTCATAAAGAATTTATGAATTTTAAAATCATTTACACAAGCAAATCTTGTATTTACTAATAAAAAATTGTTTCTTTCAAACTCCTTTCTTTCATGTGCCACTACCATTGTTTTTAAAAAATGCCTATGAGCTAACATTTACGCAATATCGATTCAATAAGCTACTAAAAACTAGAAGTCTAGAAGAATATAAAAACTAGAAAATGGTAATTGACATTGTGATTAAAAAAACTACACAAGCTGCAATTCCTTTTGTCATCCAATATTATTGACTGGTATACAATATCAAAATAGTACTGAAAAGTAATTAGGTAGTACAGACTACACGTACGTATCGCGATGTGCTCCTGTAACAAAAAATCAACAACGCATAATGAATGGCACAACACATAGTCAAAGTGTGTGGATAGCCACGAAAAGACCAGAGCTGGTACAGAGTCCAAAGGGCTGCTGTGATTTTGCTAGTCGTGCCTTTGCACTTATCTTGTACAGCTACAGAACAGAAACTAATGTATAGCATTTTTGCACAAAACTATTATTGCCAATCACCATACATTGCAAAAGGGCCCTTATTTTAGGGCATCACCACCACCACCATCGGTAATGCACCTCCACCACCACCTGCCCATTTTTACCTGATATGCTGCCGCCACTACTTGAGTGAGTGTTACATCTATTTGTATGCTGTTCTGCCAACAAGCCTTTAGTGAGTAAGTTGATTGCGGTAAGCGTAATGCATCATGGAATGTTATGGATTTACTCAACCTGATCACTTAAAAAACTTTGCCACTGCCATCGTCCCACCACTCTTATAAGCATACTTACCATTACCATACGATACACACATACAGAGGGAAAGAGAACGACGAGCACCCCTATTATTGTGCAGATAAAATGCGATGATGATGACGACGACGATAATAATGGCCAACGATAATCTGCGAATTGTTGAAACAATTGGATGGATGCGTACTTGCAGTATTTCTTTACGTACAATCGCACATAACTGTCTCATTTATAAGCGTTGATTATTATTACATGACTTGAGCATATTATCATCAAATCCATTTAATATATTATATAAAAAGTGCTTGTACGTGTCTTTGTTAAAGAGCAGCATGATCATGACCATCGTCGTCGTCGTTCAAAATTGTTTATTCAACATGTGTATTGTTGCTGCTACAGGCTACCTTGCCGTGCAACAATGGGAATGCATAAGGTGACTGCGTGAGGCTAAGGGACTGCAACGTTATCATAAAAGTGCACAAAGGCTATGGACATCATCATCATAGCATTTGAGTATTTGACATCATCATGCATGGAAATTGGAAGGTAACATCTTAGCACCACTGCCACTACTTGTAACATGGGATTATGCAAACTTTTGGTTGATTTGTTTTGATTGTTTTTTTTTTGCTTATAATCATCGTCCTTTTTCTGCATCTTTGAGAAGCGTACGTTTTTTGTGTTTAATACCTTTGGTGTGTATGGTCAAAGAGCAAATTACAGTTTTGGAAGGAGGTACGTCAGCAGTGTTGGTGTCGTGTAGTGCTATTACCAATGTTGGTGTTACAGGCTAAATACTCCCAGTCCTAGTGCTACCTGCTACCACACTGACAGTTATTTTGCGTAGGGATGGTTTACGTGTGTTTCTTTGAATTTAATTGTCATCTTTTTAGACCAGAATCACCAAAATCCTGACTGCGACTAGTATTTCCCATCATTTCAAGTTCAACAGTGTTCTGATAGAACAAACTCCTCTCGATACGAGGGAAAGGGATATAAATCTTCTAAATGAGAGAGTCAGAGTTTCTATGTTTATTGTCAGTCCATAATCGGGAGCAGGTTTGTTAACTGAGTTTTTCTGGAATGCGGTTTCACCGGGCCCGGCGTTATAATGCATTTCGACTGGAACTTCCTCAGAGAATTAGTAAATTTTGCAACATGAATATTGGACAATTAAGTACACGTGATCATTAAACACTGGGATTTTTTTGGAAAGCATTCGAAGGAATCAAGATTTTCTATATCTAGAAAATAAAAATTACTATTGTGCAGTTCACTTTTTAACGGACTGTAAATTAACAATACTCTTGCAAGGAAATTAAACTAATATTAAAATCTAGAGTGCACGAAATTTGACAAAACTTGGGGACTACTGAATGAAATTTTTGTGATACGTTGGTTTCGTTTGTTCATTGAATAAGTGCATAAATCCTGTAAAACATTATCTTTAACCGGAGTTCCGGTTACCTGATTGTTATTTTGTGACAGTGAAAAAAGTTCTAGGAAAAAATCGGTCAAAATGAGGAGCTTTACAACATGGATTCGTATGTTGGACTTTTTAGTGGTGAATCTATCAACAATCTACATGATCAATTATTGGATGGAGTTGCAGATGGATCAGGTGAAGATGAGATATGAGTCTGCCGAGGATACTTTTGATTTCGTTATCGGTTCGTTGTTGTCATTATTTCAAAGTTTAAAAACATATATTTTTCCGTTTAAAAAATGCTGGCAAAAGGAATTACATATTTTGTTTTTATTTCCAGTTGGGGCTGGCAGTAGTGGATGTGTTGGTACGTTGCCGTAAAATTACCCCAAACTAAATAATTAAATTAAATCTACGTAAATTAAATGATTTAATCTGGATAAATACCTTTGAATTTTAATTTTAGTTGCCAATCGCCTGTCAGAAAAGTATTCCGTTCTTCTTTTGGAGGCTGGAGGGGACTATCACATACCTTTAATTAACGCACCCGTCATGTTCTTCAACAATCAAAACAGGTTCCCGCACGACTGGCAATACAAAACTGTTCCACAAGCAAACTCATCATTTGCCTTCAAAAACAATGTAAGTTAACCAAAAACTACGAAAACTTTTGTGTCATATATAAGCTTAATATTTTTTATTTTTGTATTTTCTCAATTTAAATGATATTTCTCGTAGTAGGTTTTTGACCTTATTGCCAATTCTTGCAATTCATTTTTGGAAGAAATACCTAACTTGAATATGGTCATGTCATTGGCAATGACTGTGGCAAAAGGCTAATTAAAATTCTGTAGATGCATGGGCAAAACGAAAACAAAATAAATATTTCTTTTGTATTACATAACCGACTTGGATTTTCAAGTCAAAGGACACGCCTGGCGTGTATGCATGCATGTGTCACCGCAACCTTGTTAACGAGAAACAGCAATAACAAAAAAAATGCGTAAGATACAGGGTTCCGTACAGTGATTCTTGTTAGAATTTTCAATTCAAAATATTATTCTCTGTTAAAGGACCAAAAATTATTTATGTTCAGTAGTAGTGACTAGTGACTGCATAAGTGCAATGATCACCAGTTGTTTTATTCAGTTGATGACAAAGTCTGTAATATACGATACCAACAGACAGCAGAAGATTCGTCAATAGACATTCTCAAAATGTGACCTAGGTAGGTTATACATACCTGTTGTGATATTCTTCAATGGGGCCAAACTGCGTTCTGCATTGCCTTTTGTTTTTTGTTGCTATTATACACATGAAAAAATATACTAGACTGTGAGTATTGGGCATTTCGTTATTGAAAGAGTGCATGTAAGCAATTTGGTGAGGCTAGTTTGTTTGATCATGAAATTCTACTCGAATGCGACACGACTACGTATGGGGTAGAAAATGAGGTAGTGATAATTTTGGTTTGTTATAATTTGGCAAATATACTACTTTTAAAAATAAAATGTAGTAAGATTTCTGCATTGCGACAAAGTTTCTACGTTGTAAATTGTGTAAATAGGAATAATATACACATTTTTGGTATGGAAAAAATTACTATTGCGGTTAGTCTAGCGGTTCTATTCAATAATATATGGAGTAGAGCTTTTGCTTTGTTTCTAATATTTAATTATTGTTGTGTAGGGAAAGTAGTAAGTTCTCCAAAACGCAAGAAAACCATTCAGTATTCAGTATATTATATTTTTAAATTACAATAACTGTGATTTGCACGGTTTAAAGACTACATGTCAAACTGTTATTATTTTCGGCAGACTATATTTATGCACCAAATGTTATAATGAAAATGAAGTTACATACTAGGTTGAAGGGTTCCAATAATTCGAATAACATCATTTTGTCGATTTTGTCTATAGGAGACAGAACCCGTCTTATGTTGACTACCCATTTCATACTGCTGTTTCCCGTTTATTGCTGTTTGTTACTTTGTTAATTGTTGTTTTGTACCTATTCACTTGATAGCACTAGTTATTATATGCATTGAAAATGAAAAGGAAGGCTTGCAACTTGTTTTGTTGTCGTGCATTGTATCATTATATAATCATGATAATCAAAAACAAATGGCTCACCCATGTGTCTACGTGCAATATTGAGAATGTGTGCTATTTATTATTATGATTAGGTATCTTTCTGTCCTGTAAAAAAATAGGCAAAGATCCCTTTTGATGCGCTACCAAAAACAGAGCATGTATTTTTAATAAAGCTGTAGGTTGTAGCTGTGAGTAGCGGTAGAGGTAAAGTGATTTGTACATTTTACATCATCGTTCTCCGCATTCACATAATCATAACATCTAAGCCAAAAAACACCAGAAAAAACCGTATGAGATAAAGTTATGAAGGATAAAAAGTGCATATTTTTTGTACAAAAATGTACTTTACTTGGCAGAGTAGTGATAAGGGATCACATGGAGTTTTCATTGAAGTCGTCAATTTTTGCAGTTTGTCGGTAGTCTAAGCCAAACTTGCATTCAGCAAATTACGTTGCATTTTTACATATTATGTTATAAAGTTGACTTGACACAATGTTTCTTCTTGGTTTCTTCTCCACAACCAAAAGTAATGACGGGGTTGCATGGCCCTTTGAATTATGTATTATTCGTTTTTATTTTTGTAGTTTTTTGCTCAATTCAACAAAACAGTTTTTTCCTTGGCTTTGTTCATCTTTCATATTTTCATTCAGAGGTGTTCGAAATTTGTTTGCTTAAAGGTGAACAAACGCATGCTCAAAACGTACATAATATTTGTGACTTTCCTAATTTTATCTAATGGATATCATGTTGAAAATCTTACCCACTCTGGTGTAGTGGTAGTTAGGTAAATGCAAATTTTTATGAAATATTTTTTTCTGTGCATCATTATCATTTGTAACAGGAGACGAAGGACCATCTATCTGACAGCGTAACGACATTTTGTTAGCAGTATTAAATGAAACTTGATTGCCTACTACAAACCATTAGACACTTTTTCATGTCATATTGTAATGATGATAACGATAGAGTACTGCTTAGTGCTAGTGGCAAAGGATCCCTAAATTTTTTATGGTTAACATTTCGACATATTTCTAATTTAGAATTTATGAGCCATTTACTGACATTTTAGAGTGAGCTTAATTGTTAAGATACGTGATATACCTTTTATACATTCGGTATATTTAACAATATTGACGGTATTAATACACAACGATTTGTCCCGAAAAATTTCAACATTGGCAGCAATGTCCAAAAATATTAGTGAAATTTTAGCACACGCCACGTTAAATTTAGAACGCTAGACTAAATTTAGCACGACAAGTGATAAAAGTAGTAACAATATTATTGGCACCATTACTTTATACTATATACTATAATCATAACAAAATAGACTCGACTGAAAATGCACTCAATAATTTTCAATTACAAAATACGTCTGTTCTATATTAGAACGGGAAACAAAAAGCTTGGTTTCATTCAGTGCTCATTAATCTAAATACATCTGTCCATAAAATACAAAGATGAACATGCACGTAGCATTTTGCGTTACACATTAATGCATTAAGTCAATGTAACGGGAACCTGCAATTATTTTTCTACAAAGTAATTGGAAGTTTTACATGTGTCATTTTTTAATTTATATGCAATTTTCCATGTGCGGCACATGCGAAGCTCTCACACGAGTGAACATTCTAATTTACAGCAGGTGAACTATTGCAATTTTTGTAGACAGAAAGAACCATTCAGTGCAGTAATGACCATTTGCTAACATTTGAATACTATGCAATTATATCATAAAAGAAACCAACGATCGTCAAACATTGAACATATCCACACAAGAGAGAGAGAGAGACACTTTAATAATAACGTCATCCAGTTGACTGTGATCTTCAAAAAATTTAAAGGTCTTCAGGAATACTTGATCTTGCAGTTACTTTCAATATCATCAAAGATTGCAGGCACGGCTCTAAAGGATAGGCAAAAAGTAATGGCAATTCATTTTATGGTACAAGTACAAATAGCATAGCAGAGATGATGGCTACGGCTACATATAAAATATATTGCAAAATCGGGAGGCTGTCCATGTGACGAAGTTGTGTACATCAGTACCGTTTGATTTTAACTCCTTCCTTTCCCAATTCAAAAAATCTGCATTAACTTTATGGGATCGAATATATACACCAAGTTACATTGTTGCTTTCTTCGTTAGGTACATATGTGGTTGCGGTACATGATTTAATAGATCAAAAGAGCAAGTTGTGAATAATACAACAAGCAATGTTGTGTAAAACTACCGCTGCTGTCTATAGTTTTGAAAATCGTTTGTTTGTTATTGGCTGTAGGGTTCAAATATCATTGTCACAGTCTTTAAAAAACGAAATGTACCCTCTTTTCATGCAAAAGCTATATTGTGCTCGTAACAACAATTTCAATACATATATGCGATAATGGCCCAACAAGTTTGCCCTTCATTACGCTGTAATATAGCACCAAAAATTTAAAGTAAATGTAAAAATCTAAGTAATAGCATCATGCCACTCGACATGCAGCGGCACTGGGCACACAACAACTTTCTATTTTTTATTTAAAAAAAGGAATGTGTTATGCAATTTGGAAAAATGATGTGCATCAGAAAAGGTAAATAAATCTGCTGATTGAGACCAAGATTGTTGAGCAATAATGGAACTAGCTACACGATGGGATAGGTAATTGGGTTCGAGTTGGAGATCAGGTGGCAAAGGCAGTCAGGCAGTAGGCATTTTCAGGTATTGTGATTGTTTTAATGGGATGTAAAATTTTGTGTGTTGACAGGTCACATTATGGCCAGCTGGCAGAGGTTTGGGTGGCTCAGGTCTTATAAACGGAATGATCTACATTCGTGGCAGCGTCCAAGGCTTTGACGATGTGGCAGAGCGTACGGGTAATCCCATTTGGACGATGAGAAATGTACAGAAGCACTACAAAGAGTTGGAAGACTACCACGGGCACTTCGACGTCAGTAAGTATACACACGTCTAAAAAGTATCAATTTTTTAAATTATTTTTTCAATGTCAGCGTTAAATGCGTGAGTAATGAGAAAAAAATGACTCATCGAGCAAAGATTTAGCTTATGCCAAATGTACTGTTGTACAATCATCGAATCATCGTATCGTATGCCTGCTTGGGATGTTTCACAATTTTTTTTAAAAAGACAGCGTTTTGTCCTCGACTTAGATTGGTCTAAGTCAATGATTTTTTCATGATTTATATAATTTTCTGTATACAAGTAAATCCACATGTTCATACAACCTCCTGCTCACTCACGTGCATATCCACGCACGATTTGGTAATATTCACACAATAAGTAGTCCTGCAACAAAATGAACTGAGCACATGAAGATTTTTAATCCTTAAATGTTAGTCATAGGATCGCAGAAGCATATTATACGTACGTACGATAGTTTTGAACGTTTTCCACATTTTTGGTAAAACGGCATCGGCTCGCTGCTCACTACTAGTGCAATATGCTAGTCGAGATGCGCCTAAAGTCAGCAAGTCAGCTCAACTAAATGACAATAGCAAGTCTAACTGCAGATTCTTTTTTCACAGTTTTACAATGATTAAATGAGCAGGATGCATAATAAATGCATCTCACTCATTGTTATATATGTAGTGCAGACGTAAAAAATTTATCAGATACAAATGGTGTGTTCATATCATGGTATTGGCTTGTAGTCCGTTTGAGCTAATTCAGTTCAGCAAAAATATGTCCTACCATGAACCTATACGGATGATTTCATAACATACCTAGGTTAATTACAGCCTGCTATAACAAATAACACTTCTCGTTTGGCGCACAGTAGTGCAAGTGTATAATTTGGTTGTAAATGTGAAGGGGGAATCCTGTCCAAAATAATGCTTCCATTTTAATCATTTTATTATGTTTAACGATGGTATGTTATGCGTGCGTACGTTTATATTCAGGCGAAACGATACGATTGTCTTGATTTACTATTTTATTGAGACGCTTAAGAATAATGACTTTAGTTTTAGAATAAGAACGTCGTACATACCCAATAGTAAACGTTTCGCTGGCGTTGAACTTGTAATTAATGACTGCTCATTATTAGGTTAAGCGAACGGCAAGCGTTTTTTTGGCAATTTAGGATAGCCAATAAAAGAATCAGTAGCTGCTATTGTTGAGTATGTATCATTGTTACAATATATTTTTGCAGTGATTGTGTATTCTCGTTTAAGGTAAAAAACTGCACTGCGATGAGAGAGGAGTTGCAAAATAAACCATTAAACTTTAAGCTTTGTGTGCGATGTGGTATTTTGTGTGAAAACTAAGCCGGCATCTTGCACGTCGCGACCGACCGTCTTGGTCAAGCTTACTTAACAAGACTGTGGAAGAATTGATTGCGGTTTTGCGCCCAAATATGTAGGTGGTAATTTTTAGGCGTATTTGGCGCTTGGTATTAGAGAAGTTTTGGCTACGTCTTTTTGTGAAATAAAATATATCATAGTAATTGATGTGGTTTTGTTGAGAAAGGTTTCATCATCAACATTATGTGCGCTCATGCAGATAAACGCTTGTAGTACCAGGTGAATACCTTGCTAATTATTAGTATATGTAGGTATAAGGAAATGAGCAGTGCTGTACAATGTCAAGAAAAAAACTACTGTTATTGTAATATTTAAATGAACCACGTATTGGATACGGTGGAGGGTTGTGTCTAAAAATATGTTGAACGCAGTGCATTTACTCATGTAATTTATGAGCAACGACAGTCAATTGAGTCAATACCTAAATGAATGACGTCTCTAATTATGTTAGTGCTAGTTTTATTAATGCATGTTACCGGTTAGGTACTTTACATCAGATGCTGACGTGAATATATTTGCAAATTTTCACAGAAAACCATGGCGTGGGAGGAGGAATGACCATAGAGAAAGGTGATATTCGTCCAGTGATTGATAACGTAATGCGTGCTGGAGAGGAAATGGGTTACAAAGTCAGAGATCCTAATCTTGATGGTCCCATCACAGAAGGTAATGTTTTTCAATGAGAAATGATCGGGTTAAATCGTACTACATAATATATGGGTGATGATGGGCGAGTGAATGGTTGAATATGTACATAAAGGTATATATGATGAATGAGCCTGTGAGTTAACCCACATAATATGATGAGTTGGGTAAGCGGAAACTGAAGTAAACCATACGTCGCTAAACAAAATTTACAGGTTTTGCTCCCATGGACTTTCACCAAAAGCGTGGAATCCGCTGGGATTCTTACAAAGCGTACATAGAACCCATCCTGGATCGCCCCAACTTGACTGTGAGAAAGTTTGCTTTTGTGAATAAAGTTCTGCTCGCTGGAGAAAACAACAGAGCTGTCGGAGTTGAGTATGAAAGACACGGGCATACCAAAGTGGCCAAGGCAAGGAAAGAAGTTATCTTGACTTCTGGGGCAATTCAAAGTCCACGTATTCTTATGCATTCCGGTATAGGACCCAAGGCACAACTTGAAGAATTTGGAGTGAGTCCTCATTTTTTGTAATAATAATAATTATCTTTTTACATACATATTGAACTACGACGACAGCTAATTTGTCACGGGGAGTATGTGTAATATACACACTTGTGAGTGTATCTACGTATTTACCTTTTCGTTACATCTACAAAAACGTGTAAAAGGAATATATCAAAAGTAGTCAACCAGTCAGGCCACAACATGATTGTAATATGATTTGAAGAATCTCGTCCAAGGTCGTTGCATGAACCTGTGAAATAACGTTATAGAGCATGGCAGAAGCTTATATGGGATGAGTGTAACTTTCAATTGCTAACGTCTGTAATAGTTGTGGTGGTGTAGGTGCATGACTTTGCGGCGTACGGCCATTGTTGCCTTAAACGCGCACGTTTCAGTTACAGTTGCAGCAGTGCTTGCGTGTGCACCTTACGCCGATACGGTGATGTAGGATATATACTGCTTGCTTACGAGTCAAGTGCCGTATATTTATGTGTTCTCTTCTCTATTCTTAAGAAAGGAACAAGTCAAATGAAAATAGAAATGATTGTCATGTAACGACAAGGTGTAAAAACACAGTTTATTGGCATCCAAGCGAAACTGGCTTGTAGTAATGCTTGCTTTTTGACGCATGATGTAATGTCCCATATCCATATTTTTTTATGTAGATTAAACCCGTTTTGGACTTGCCGGTGGGAGAGAATTTGCAAGACAAGTATGGAGCCTTTGTGGGTCCCTTCTTTGTCAAAGAAGGCTACTCATTTTTAATGGAACGTGATCTGACGGTGTCCGCCATGGTGGACTATGCCGCTTTTGGAACAAGTGCTTACGCCTCCACCAGACTTGAAGGCACTTACACTTATCGCAGTTCCAAGGCGAAACAGGAAGGGTACAAATTTCCCGACCTGTTTACGTACATAATGGTTCACTCAACGGACAGCGAATACGAGCGTGACATGGAAATTGCGGCAAATACCAAGAAAGAGATTCTTAGTGGATATTACAAGATGTGGGCAGGAAACGATAGCTTCTTTCAGCTTGTCACTTTACCCAAACCGTACAGTAAAGGATACCTTAAACTGAGAGATGAGGATCCAAGAAGTCCGCCTATCCTTGACCCCAAGTACCTTTCAGATCAGCGTGACGTTGATCTTCTTGTTGAAGGTATAAAATGATGCGATAAATTATTAGTTCACCCCTTGTTGTAAAAAGACCGATTTTATCCTTCTATCACACGCATAAAATGTGATCAATCTGTTTCGGAAATAAGCCAGTATTGATCATACTTGCTCTTAATTTTGTACACGTGTTGTGTAGGTATCAAGTTTGCCGTGAAGTTGGTGGAAGAGACGAAAGCATTCAAAGAGATTGATGGAAAAATGTTACCAGCTTCATTCCCTGGTTGTGAAAAGCTGGTGTTCAAGAGTGACAAGTACTGGGAATGTGTTGCAAGGCACACGACCGCCACCGCATACAAATACTGTGCAACAGTTCCAATGGGAAGAGATACTAACGATCCCGTGGCAGTGGTTGATTCTTTTCTCAGGTGAGAATTTTGTCTTGCATTAATTGACATTTTGGTGACCCTTTTGTTCTCTCACTCACATGGCTGAAATATAATTACATGTGTTTCGTTTTACTCGTTTTCAGAGTGTTTGGCACAAAGGGTCTTCGTGTAGTTGATGGGTCAGTCTTTCAAGAGAAAGAAGTCTCCGTGAACCAATGCACGTGCCAAATGTTGGGATCTGTGGCCTCCGAATTTATCCTCGACTATTGGGACAATCAAAAGTCAGGACTCGATGAAAAAAGTATTAGTAGTAGTAGTGGAGACGATGATGGAAATAGTATAGATGCTAAATAGTCAATTCAGTCTCTATTCTAGCTCGTCGTAACAAATTTTATTTTTATTTACATATTCCTAAAAATGCATATAAATGTATATAAATTACGGCTAAAGTAAATTGACAACAAATTGGTAGATCACGGCTTACCATATACCACAGCTTATGTTTCATGTAGCTTATATCAAATATAACATTAGAACAGTGTTTGGCTGTCTGTCGTTAAACTCGACAATGTCTACGCACGGTTTTGTTCTTTTTAGCACAGGATTTTTTCAAATTCAAAGCTGCTACTGTACTGTTGTACTCTTTCGTCAGTTTCGTCTAATCCCCCCACTGCTATCAAGTGGAAGGATGAAACCATTACAAATGTACATTTTTTCAATCCTCCTAATAATAGTGACCGTAAAAATTGTATATAGTGTACATTCACCGCACCGATAGATATAAAATTGTATAATTGTGTATTGTTTTGTTCAAAGTTTATTTTTTAAAGTTAAATTTATCTTGGAGTTTTTTATTTAGAAAAGTTGGTTGGCTGGAAAATAATCCACCCCAACACCGCATCGTTTTTTACGTCATTATGAAACATCTTGTTATTTTGGACAACTGAAAATACTAGTATAGTCAGTAGTTACATATTCGGACAATATGAAACAATATATTTTACAATTCAATTCTCTGTTGGACTTTTGCAAACATATGCTTTGAAACGGACGTATTGGTAGTAATGTTATTGAAGAAGATTGTATAGATAGGTACTTGCATATACGTTAAATGAAAACTTCAGTTGTAGGTCACTTCTGTATTCTTGTTGAATGTGTCTCTTAATTTATTCTGGGAAA
>JAHZNB010001295.1:0-21198 GCA_027744295.1 Callyntrura guangdongensis
TTTAAAAACGGTAACTGAATGCTGCAAAAAGTATTAGCGTCGAAGCATTTGCTTTCGATGCTGCACGTTTCTGACACCTTAATGAATGCTGTGAATGTTGGTGTGTAAAGATGAACAAGGAAGAAAATGGGAAACGTGCACAGAAAAATGTGTACTTATTATCTATTTAATAGATGGTGTCACGTTATTACCAGCCTGAAGAAAACGAACGACTTATTTATGTATTTTGCCTTCCATCTCGCTGTACTCCGTAAAAAATGCAGTTTACAGCCTTTAAGGTAAATATTACTTGTCGTGTGACAGACTAATAATAAGTGTACTTTGTATGTATGACACATGAAGCAAGACACGAACATGTTTACCATCTGACTTACTTATCTCGAAATGAAACAACTTTTGCTGGTGCACAACCACCTCCCAAAAATACGATGACACACCAAGAATTGACAACATGACATACCAGGAAGAAAAAATATATTTAAAATATCATTATTTACGCATCTTCGTTTGAACAGATCGTGTTTGAAGCCGAAGTTGGGAAAAACAACCTAGGAGACATAGCAATTGATGATCTCTCGTTTGCACCCGGGGCCTGTCCAAGTAAGCGTAATTTTCTATTCGTAGTTGTATAATCGTCACTTAATTATAGGTTAACATGCTTGGCATCTTTGTGCTTTTCGACTATGTAATAATAAAAGGCTCTCTTTCTTTGGGGACAGTTGTCGCTACTTCAGAAAAGGAGTACATAAATGTGCACACACGTGTTTTTGTCATATTTATGTTACTAGTTGCTTCCTTCATTCCGCCTTTGTCCATTACGTAATATTTTTAAGAGGCAAACACGTCATATTTAATATTTACGATAAAATTTCGAACTGTACTACTTGGGATCCTTTTAAGGAACCCTTTTGATGAAAAATGCAAACGTTCATTCATACCTGCACATTACATGTATTTAACTAGTACATAAAACTACTATTACTGCAGTTTATGACTAGCTGTTTCGTTGATATTGTTGAGTAACGTATTTTGAAAGTTATTTTTCCTTTTACCAACATTAATATTATATTGTAATTATATTTGATTATCCGATAAACATTGCTGTGGCTACTCCAAATATAGCAAATTGTTGATTCGGTCTGTCGGTGTGGTGTGTGTCGTCGTCTGTAGCAGAAAAAGCAGCAACCACAACTAGTCATTCAATACTTCACTGATACAATTGTATCCCTTAGTTGACTTGCACGTTTGTAAATTGTCGATTGTATCAGCAGCATCGCCATCAAATGCCACGCTGATTGTTTAGGTATAAATATTATTATGATAAATTTGCTTGCTTACTGCGTTCGTCATGTTAGTCAGTTTCTCCGTCCACGCCCGGCAACTATTTGCCTGCTACGTGTAAATACTCGAAAACATTGAAAAGGTTTGAATTTCTTTGTTCTCTAATAAACTTTTAAGATGTCTAGTTCAGACATATTCGTTAACATGCCATATTATTCAAGTCCACTCAACATTCAAAGCCTTCTTTAGTATAAAATAATATCCAGTACCTTAATTTGGTATATGTATACGCTACTTACAATCGGGGATTTATGAAGTTATACCAAGTCTCATTGGAATTAATTCGTATTTCTAAACATTTTTACCTCTCAGCTACGTCTTGACAACGTAGAGGATAAAATCGAAAGTTAGATTAAGCTCAGCGAATTTTTCATATTTTTTGTTTTCTTGCACCCTTGTTGGTCTCACAGGTTTACATAATGTGGGTATACCTAGTAGTAAGTAGGTATTTATTATTTTGAATGAATGATGATAAAACGGTAGCGATAGCGATGACTTAACACCATGTTTTTCGTTTTTCTCTCATGGCAATAATGAAGACGCAAGTGAGTGTTGTTTACTGTCGATTTAATTGCTAGCAACGTGGGTACCGTGGCACTCCGTATTTTAGATAAGGATTTTGTTATTGATGCGCATATTCACCATCAAAGATGTTGTATCTAGGAACAGTACCGTATGCTCTGTCACCTAGTACAGAGATACAACAGGAAGATTAAGATTACACATTTTTAGTCAAGTATGTTGAATCTAGGTATGCATACGGCAGCTACACTGCTAATGATTTAATGTATTGGAAGCAGAAAAAGAATTAATATCATGAATGGCTCATTCTTCGGTCAATCTGCATACCGGGGTAGATAGATGTCTTATTGTCACGGTACAATGTTGAATTACAGAGTTTAATTTTAAAAATGCCGGCTTTCAGAAGAATAAAACGTTTCGTTGCATTGTTATTACGGTATTCATATTGTTACGAGCGGAGGATTGTTGTCGCGAGAGTCGATATTCCCAGTATTTTACGGGTGAGCCTGCTGTTAGGTCGATCATCATCATGGGTAGTTGGTAGGCATACGAGTGGAACGAAGATGAGTAATAGTGACGTTTACTGTAGAAAAAGATGTATGCTCATAGATAAGAAGAAAAAAAAATGAAGGAAGGAAGCAACAATAATAACAACAGGCAATCGTGCAAAAAAACTTTTTTATGCAGCAGCGGTGGCAGTAGCAGGTAGAATAGGCAATTATCAACACAATGCGGAGCAATTTACTGAAAAATATATTAAAAAGGAAAAATGCATAAAAGTAAAGTTAGAATGCGATGTAAATGTTATTTATCATCAAAACAGCTGCAACAAATTCAAACTTACTGTAACTTATGTGATGATGACAGTGATAAAAGAATATTAAGTAAGCGAATAGGTAACGTGCATGCAGTTCTTTGCGACCCTTCGTAATAATGGGTTACTTTTAGGGATGATAAATGATATATTATGAGACCGTATATATTTTTTGATCGTATGCATATTCAGTTGCCTTTTTTATTTATTTTTATTGCAAAGGTGCGCCCCAAACTGCCGCTGGATTATCCGGAGACTGCACCTTTGAAATTGATGAATGTGGTTGGGCTAATGTCGGACCTGCCTCAAGGTCGGATGAGATGGATTGGGAGAGGAGACTTGGTTCCAATGCCAGAACACCAATTTCCGACCACACATTGGGTTCTCCCACAGGTAGGCTATGACAGCTGTACACTGTTTTCATGCGTTTATAGAAAGTCTTAACTAGTGCAGATTTACTATGGTATAGTAAATAGTTTTTGTGATTTATGGATACCCCCACCAACGCCAACGACCATTAATTCATTGACCGCAAATGTGCTATGACCGCTACCACAGATTTGGTTTGTTATAACGGCAACTGTGAGCGTAATAATAATAATATCCATGGCCCATATAAGTTGTAAATAGCAGATGAAGCAAAGGGCGTTCTTTGTGGTGTTACGAGGAATTTACGGGTTTTGTATCTTCTGTTAGGAAAACCCCCACGTCAACCATCAACTCACTTTTGTAGTTATTACTACTTTTATTTTTAGGGTTAAATTCCTAAAAATACAGTGATATTGCAAGCTGAACAAAAGGGGATAATTAAACAATATTATTATATTGTTGACCAGTACTCAATTACGGATTAAGAGGTAAGGCCACCGTTGAGAGAAATGTCTGACAACTGTGTCAAATCGTTTAAGCAGAAACCCATTAAAACGGTTACACGATCTAACCTAAACTTACTCTGATCTTTAGAAAGGAAATATGTGATTATGGAAGATGAGAAGATATGTTTGGTTTGCTACTGTGATGGGTTTATGGGATACTAATCATGTTTTGTTGTCTGATGATGTAAGTTGTAACTAGAAATGATGTACCCAATACAACGCTGAAATAAATACTACTATAATTAGTAACGATTCAGCAATTATTTTTTTAATTTACTAGAAATGTCATGAACCGTGTCCTCATTTGTAAAAAAAATGTCAACGTATGAATGTTGTTGAAACGGGGGGAAAATTTTATAATGTAAACTTTTATAAACTAGAAACTTTCAGGGAAACTAGAAACAATTTTTGTTACACATTTTGTGCATATGGTTTTCAGGAAACTTCATGACTCTAAGTGGGCTGAAGCGTACAGCGAGCAGGAGATCGAGCATGGATGACTTCACCCGCTTTTAATGGTTCAAGCAAGCCAAGATGCATTTCATTCTGGTAACTTATACTTAATAACGATCATTATTAGATTCATTATCTCGAACAGCAGTATACCGACTTTGAGATTCGGTACTATGGTCTCCTGATAATCCGCAACTAATTGTTTCCAATGTACGAAATGTAATTTAGGTATTACATGCACGAACCATTCATTGACACCAGTGGACCAAGTTTGGGCGGCCTCAAGGTGTACACGAAACCGGCTCCTGCTGCTAGCAGCAATAATGACTTGGCTTATCATCAACCAAAAATGACCCCTATTTGGAGGCTGTACAATCAACAGGCGCCAGTTTGGAAATATGCCCAGGCGAAATTCATGGAATCGGAACCAGTTCACGTAGGCACTCATTAATTTTTCTGTGGTATTATTATTTAACATGAAAATGTTCCCTGTTGATCAGTTATGTTGTATATGATACATAGTACCCACCACGTTGATTTTACTCTTGAACATCTGTCCTTATACGTTATTTACGGAAGAAATTATTGTACAAATCAACATGTCTTCTGCGTTTTATCTCCAATACTAACTAGATGTTGACCCGGATTTGAAAGATAAATGGGGATATCAGTCGACATAATCATTTGCAGGCTGCTTTCATTTGCTCACCATGACAATTTTTTCATCCAAATTAGGAAGATAATAGAAATTGAAATAAAATGATAGTAATGCCAACCAGAAAGGCTTTCCGTTGTTGTCATGTAATTAATCCCAATTGTTCATCAACGCAAATATTTCTCCCTCATTACATTTCTATGCAATCGTCCGCGAGTTTTCCAAAAGCCAAAAATGAACCGATGCTAGATGCTACTACTAACAGAGCAAGCAATGCATGTACTCTATCATTATTTGCAACGCGGATAAACAGCGATTTTACTCTTACTTTTCTTCCCTCGTACAGTACTCTGTATTTTACACTAATAATTGCGCTACTCAAATAAGCACAATCACTCTAATGGAATATATAGACAACGTGAAAAATTGCTATCTAATCAATCAGCAAGAGAAAAAAGAGTAACAAGCTATTTATGATAAATGGATGCATTTTTTCTCGCAAAATATCAATCAACACAATGGAGAAACCAGTAATACCCAACGTCCAACTATTTACAATTCTAGACGCGTCGCAAACGAAAAAAAGTACATATCGTGTTTGACGTGTGATGGGATCTACATATGCATAATAATGATAAAATTCCTTTCTTCCTTCTTCTATAGGTCGTCTTTGAGGGAATCCATGGATCAAGTCGAGCAAACGGATTTCTCGGCATTGATGATATTGCCTTTTTTGAAGGGGACTGTACAAGTAAGCTAAGTACAAAGCAGTAAAACGTCACCGTCTTCATTTCCTTTTGAATTTCCCTTTCATGTTTTTAATTTTAATATTTGCTCTAGTACATATTTAGTCATCCTCGATGGTATATCATTTCCTTTTCTTCAAGAGCACAATCCTGACTAGATAAATATATAAAGCAGAGACTACTTCAAGTTTTGCTTGAGAAAACACGGTGCTTTGTAACTTTTGAGTATGTGTGTTAACATTATATTAGGTGGTTAGAAGATATGTTTCATGATGCATATTTTGTTTCGAACTCCCACGTACAGACAAAACTAACGCCTAAGTTAGATTAATAACCAAGTGAGCAAGGTTACTCTTCTTAGAATTCAGGATGTTTGAAGATGTTATCACAGGTGAACTCATAACCGCTCACATTTCCAATTTTACTGTCCCCCTAAGGTTGATTATTTTCCTGTTGGAGACTCACCACGATTCCTTTCATTTGTTCTATTTTAATATGCCAACTTCATTTCATTTTTCCATCAGCTTTTCCATAAGCTGTAAAACGTAAAGCAGCATTCCTGCAGCAAAATAGGTACTTACCTATGTTGTTCGTCTGTTTCTAACAAAAAAAGACATACATACTGTTTCACAGGCATAAACAAAAGGCGACTTAACTACTTAAACTACTTGCAAAGATGGCTTCGAATATTATCTTCTTCAAGTGTATAGGTACTTCTGCTTCCTCATCTGCCATTCAAATTTGTATTTGTCCCATCATTCCAATCATCTCCCGTTTCACATAACACTCCACCACCAGCACTCATCACGAACAGTATCCTCGTCGATACTTCCTAGCTAACCTACATACCTGCTCAGCCCAAGATACCCAACTCCCAATAAAAGTTGAATGCATCAGCATCTTCGTGTCTTTTTGCATTACTTCATCAAGAGACGACGATGTGATGATGATGAGAAACAACTCTGGTCGTCGTCATTAGTAGCATTATAGTATCTTAAATATAGGTAGTTACACAACAATATGTATGAATAGTATAAAAATAACAGTAATACCTAATAATAAATAAGCTGCATAGAAAAAAACGGCGACGTAGTAAAGATTAGCCTTTTGAACAAGAATAGGAAGCATGTAAAATGGTGGTTGTGTTGTTCGTCACTTTCCCATTTAACTATTATTATATCAACATTTTTTGTTATACAATAAAAGTAGTACGTAACGTAGCCCGTTTTTCTGCTGCCTTTTCGTTGGAGTTGATACTGCTATGACCAAGTGCACTTTAGACGGTGCTGATGCGTAATTAATTTTATATTTAGACAAGCATAAAACATCACCCAGCATACTACATGGCTCGAAAAGAAAAGGCAGTGAAGGGATACCTTTCGTTCCCATACTGATTCTACCACGTAACGTATCATTTTGCCCCAGACAAATTAGCTCGTCAGGCTGATGAAGAAACACATCTTCAAGGCGCACCAGTACCAGATCAACTGCTTTATTTTTGTGTTTTTATTATATCCTAGAAATCATACTTCAACCAGTCGCAATTCGTAGGCATAAATCTTCTGCTCCTCATCATTATATATACATTTGTCTCTGTCAGTATAGTGCTATTGCATGTATTCATCACTTTTTATGTTTCTCGTCATCGTCGACTCCCGTTTCTTTCTGATAAATCAAATTACGTGAGCAAAGCATTACTACGGCTACTGGCTAGACCTGATCAAGAATATTATGTTGTATTGTGCATTTCTCCCTGTAAATCGTATTAAGCAGCTAGCCGCCAACAAGTATGTGAGCAATACGTTGTCTTCGAAAATGATAAGATGCGATGCGACGCAGTTTGCTATTACATATCATAAGCTCTTTACCGCTAGTGAAACAACTGGCGAAGGTTTACAGAGCAGTAGAAGTGCTCAAAATTGAGGAAATATACATTACGTAGGTATGTAACAATGTAACGGTATTATGAATATGTACATGTGTTCTTATGCATGGTCAGTTCAGTTTAACCCAAATTACTCTCGTAATTATTTTCCGAAAACGACCAAGTGAACCTAATCTGTCTTTTCGTCAGAAAATCTTTTAGTTCTCCCTGCTCCACATATGTAGCAACAATGAACTAAGTCCAAGTTATTCAACTGTGGCTAGCAGCTTTTAAGTATTGTTACTTATGTCGTGAATCGAAATATTTCCAATGTTTCCTTTCATAGTAGATAGTAAGCGCGAATCTAGTTTTGTTGTTTTCGAGTATTTTGCTCGAAAGTTTGGATTTCCTTCTGAACGATGAAGACAACTACTACGTCGCATGTTCACCCTTTTCTTATGATAATATTCGTAGTTTAGTCAGCATTCAGTATTCAAAATAATCGGTTTACAAATAATTGAATTCCTTTTGTATGTATCCATTACCCATGTACGGCATAAAAATGTACCTACAATTTAAACGTAGACACGCTTACAATTACACCAAAAAACCGTGTTCCTTGCAGTTCATTCAATTATTAATTACACTCAACTTAGCGATAGTCGTTTTCTCGTTTTTCCTTTACTCTACAAGCCAAGCATCTTTTCACTGATTTCATGATGCCCTTCTTTCGCTGTACTTTACACACTGAGAGAGGATAAAAAAACTGAACGTGTGTAACCCATGCAAATCCAAGTGTAAATGGGTAAACATCCTTGGACAAAAGTACTACAATACCGTCGTTCTTTCTATTTCCTTCTATTATCATTATCATTTTCTGATTGTGTAAGATGTACATTTATTTCGCTGATGTATTTTTTCTCCTCGATTGCTCTCTTACGTTTATTCATGCAAAATTTAGTTTACTATGACTACGACTACCTAATAAATTCCAGACCACTTTCTCCTTCACACCAGAGTTGCGCATTCTCGCATTAGTCATAAACACAGTAAGTAACATAATAAGACAATAGCCGCTCATGTGAAACAACTACAGTATCGTAATACAATGAGCCTGTATCATGCAATTTCTTCATTCCCTTTCTCTTTCTAAAATTGCACGCTCGTCTACTCATCCGCTCATTGTTGCCTCTCGTGAAACTATTTGTGTCTACTTTGCAGTTTAAGGTTGCATCTTTGCTGTGAGTCTCTGAGGTTTTCTACGGGCTGACATTGCATAAAATTGTTTCGTGCATGAAAACATACCTACTGATGCATAATAATGTACCCAGCAAGGAAACATCTACTAAAACCTTGTAGAACAACCAGAGAACTCTGTAGCCATACAATAAAAGATTCAACGCAATGGCGCAAACATGCGTTCCGACTTTTTAAAACAATTACGTGGATGAGATCATATGCATGCACAACGACGAAACAACAGAACAGCAGCGACGGTAATTTATTTTTAACTGTCAGCGTGCAGACTATAATATGGTGTGAGGGGGTAAAAAGAAAAAAATATGCCCTTTACCTTGAAGTTAGTGTGATGACGGGAATGATAAAGAGGGAAAATATCATGAAAAGTGGTCGAAAACTGCTGCTTGGTTTACAATACCCTGTAAAAGTGTACACCTTGAAGTTAGTGTGGTGACGGGAATGATAAAGAGGGAAAATATCATGAAAAGTGGTCGAAAACTGCTGCTTGGTTTACAATACCCTGTAAAAGTGTACTAAACTTTTCGCTTATCTTCATGTTTTCTCCAGCTATGCCTGATAGTGCGTATGTAAACGAAGGAGAATGCTCCTTTGAAAAAGATATGTGCAACTGGAAAAACACCACTGGGGATCTGGTCTACCGATGGCAATTGGCAACGATAACCAGGCGCCCTGCCAATCTTCCCGACAAAACGTTTGGAGCTCCAGGTCTGATGTTCTTATAATATTAAAATGCTTTCATGTAATTATTTATTTATGTGTAGGGTTTTATCTAACTGAGAGAGTTAGCCTTATATACAACTTTTACACATAAATACAAACAAACAACTATAAAAAATGGAGTAATAATTAAGTTGTGCAACTTTCCTGTTTTCTTACACTGTAGTTGGCTACGCCTATTTCGATATCTTTAGTCAGAATCCTCAAGGGCCACCAGTTCGTCTGGTATCCATGGTTCCAGCCTCAGGAGACCGAATGTGCTTTTCATTTTGGTAAGTTTCATCACTCATCAGTATCCGTGTATATTTTTAATGTTAGGCAGATTAGTAGTATACACGTTCCTTTGTTCGTGGTTTAGTTTTATTTACATTCCCAACGGATTCACTTACTCAGCCAATAAGGTTGAGATTGTGTGGTAATAAAATTGACTCCATATTTATTTACCCTTCACCATTATTTAGAGTACATATGTACCTACCCAGTTTGATTTGATTACTTTATTTCATTTCTGTGTAAGCATAGGTACCTAAATAGATTCACATTGTACGTGTGTGTGCATGTGTTGAAAGGTTACATGAGCTTTATTAATTATTCCAGGTATGCCGCATTTGGCGCTGGAGAATCCACGGTCCTTCGAGTACTGACGGCAGAAGCCAAAGCTGCTGATGCAGAGGCATCGGATGACGAGGAAGGAACACAGGTACGAAATCAGTTTTTTTTTTGGAGTGAAAATACAATTTTCATATTACATGAACATAACCGTTTGTAGTAGTTTTGGGTTTCGATTCTGCGCTGTGATCCATGGATTTGTTTTCGTAGAAAAGAAACTTAATACTTTTTATTACTGAAACTGAATACAAAATATGCCTTTATTTTATAAGGGACATCAGCGACAGTATATTTTGCTGACTTTAACCTTCTTTGCTATTGAATACCGTCAAGATTTAATCCATAGTCTATCATTTTTTCTTCGGTACGTATATACCATACGTAATCCAACCTAGTATGCAGTCTGTCTATGTGTACTCCCTGCGTCACTATGAATAATTTATCAAATGAAACGAAGATAAGGAATACAGACCGGTAGTTTTTCTTTTCTGTCTGCATTATTTTCCTTTACCCTCTTCAGTCTTCTCGTCACTTCATTTGCTACCGTTGCTTGGTTGTAGTTGTTGTTGTTGTTTTTGCATTACTGCTAGTGCAGATTTGTAAACGCAACATAGAACTCTTTTAATGTTTACATGCGAATGAAGTTAAAAGCACTGATCATGTTGAAATTAACCTTTCGTCCTTCGTTTCTATTTTTTCTCTCATCTTGCTCTTAGGTATGGAAACTCACGGCAGAACATCTCAACACGCAAAGTCCAGTATGGAGACCAGCACAAGTTTCCATGGATGGGTCAAATCCCATGAGAATCATTCTTGAAGGTCAGGCAAATAACGGAGGGTTTGCTATTGATGACATAAGTTTCCACCCTGGCGAGTGTACCAGTAAGTAGTTTTTCTCTGTCTCTCATTTTCTTCCCCTGTCCCTCAAAGAAAATGGTAGAAGATTTTTATTTCTTTTTAGCTTTTACTATAACCACCGCGCACCATCATAAATACCCCTGAAAGCGATTCAACTACTTCTTAGAATGTAAATACGCATTGCCAGTCTAATCAGTTAAAATGACAGTTATGCTGAGACATTTTATAACCTTGAATCTTAAGATACTGCGTTATAAGTTTTTTTTCACCTTCAAATGAAATTGAAAAATTAAAGTGGTATTTTGTACAAAGATTTGTGTAGAACATATTATGTACATATAGATGCCTATAATTTTGTGCCAGGAAAGTTGTGTTCCGAATGAGGACAGAATTTCTCTATTGAACTTTTTCAACAAGCATACGTACATGTCAGACCATGTTAAATATAAACGTTTGCTTTTTTCAAATATTCAGAAAAACTCATAATCATGCATGATTTAATGCACTGCTGCACAATGTACATAAAAATTACAGAGGGGAAAGAGAAGGGTTAAATGAATTGATGACGCAAGTTAAATGAAGTTCTTTGATGATGATAGCAATTTAATGTAATGTGTAATTCACTGAATTTGTATATTCTCTTTCTCCTCTCGTCTACTATATTTTTCTCTTCTTATTTCATTTTCTTCGTTTTTTATTTATTCTAGTTCGGCCGAAAGAAGCTGGAAACACGGAATAAGACAGTGGAAATTTCACAATACAAAAAAAGAAGATGGGAACGTGATAGTCTGATTGTGTGTTAGAGAAAGAGTAGATGTAATTAGAATGAGTGATGGGTAAACACGCGAAAAATGTGCACTAGCCATATACTACAATCACATGTATAAACCAGGAGTCGGGTCTCTGCGGCTGGGGGTCCTCTTATATACTGCAACGACGACGACAACACTCATCTCAGCGTAAAGTGAGTTTTCTGCCTTCACCTTTGTTGTTTCATCCCTCCATCTTGATTGTTGACACAATGGTAATAGCAATCCTGCATGATCTTGATCTTATATATAGTATATTGGTGAAATCTTTCAACGTCGCCATTTCTCGAGTACATCCCCATTTCTTATTGTTAATAGAACCTCACTTTTTACGACTTGGTAAAGCGTGCTGTTTACTTGTTAAGGTTATTAAATGTAAATATTCTGCACAGTGCACATACACATAGACATCAAACGCACACGTTTTTTAATCATTTCTCATTTCGTAAATGTTAACTTTTTATCTAACATGGTATTTTGGACAGTTACCAAAAAAATGTCTACCTTACATAAAGCACAGCGTTGTTTAAATATTTAATACATACATATTTATGTACATGTAGTTTTTACATTAGATTTCCTCTTGAGGTGGTTTGCTTCTATTCAATAAAAGTGAGAGAGAGAATACGCTCGTGCATAAAAATTGCCTGCAGATGAATACGTAAAGTGTATGTATGGTATACTATGAGAAACTTGTGGAAATTCTCAACCACGCCATGGCTACTGTGGCGACTTAAATTCTTCACTAGGGTGGTATTTTAAGAATCAGAAACTCCATAGATTGTGAAGGAACCTTGCCACCATCATTCTTATGTTGGAGTGGTGCTGTATCAAAAGCAAAAGTCACAAAGTTAAAGACCACCGAAAGGTTCTTTTTGTACATACAATGTGAAGAAAATTGTGAGAACATTCTGTGTTTGTAAATTACCTATGTAAGATTTTGGCGTACCATAGGGGCAAAATGAAACAATGTGGACTTTCGAGGGCACAAAGATTGTGAGAGGATGGAGATGATGGTGATATACATATTTATGACAATCGAGTAAATTAATATCGTCAAGATAACACCTTCATCTTGTATTGTTGCCGTAACTTTTATATGAGTTATACTTAATTATTGCGTTGTACACGCTAGTTACATAAATAGTAGGTTTACCAAACAGCAGATCTCATCCTAATAAAGCAAATTTAAACGGACATTTGTGTAATTTTTGGTCTTTAGCTGGGGGTTGGTACTGTTAATTACTGTTTTTAAAAATACAAACATGTTATCCATTATTGTTACTACATATTAGTTGTATTATTATCGCTTGGGGAATGGTGTCATAAATATATTAGGATGTTTAATTTTAAAAGTATGCATGTGTGTGTTTAAAAAAGTTCCAGATTCACTCATTTCTACTTACCATGTACCAAATTCACATTTTTTACTGCATTCTTTTATTATTCAAAAATGTTGCTTGTTAACAAAGTTACCGAGACCTGTATTCCTATTCCTGTGTACAGTTGTTAAACGTTGAGTGAATGAAAAATGACGGACGTTAGGGATGCTGGAAATGGAAGATCTATGTAAATTGTCGTGTAAACGTGACGGCATTTTAGCAATCATGGCGTTAGATATGTTGTACCTTTTTGTATAAAAATGATAAGTGATGGAAGTGACCTAAGTGATGGACTTAAAAGCAGAAAGCGTGGAGTTTATTTATAGGGTGAAGATGTTACGTTGTCAAACGATAGTATATACTGATAAAATACTAGAATTGAGCATTTGACCAAAGTGAACTGGGCTCGAGCTAGAGATAGGTCACACATGTTCATATGCATTTTGATAAAAAAAAACATGAAAACGAAACTATTTGTTTTATAAATCCCTATAAAAATGCACCATGTTAGGGGAACATAATTATAAGTTATAACTTTACCTTGTCCGTTTGTTTATACTTTATACGTCATAAAATTATAAACCAATATCAATGTATGCATGTCGACTGGTCCTTTTTAATCGTTTAGTTCCTGGCTATTCGATGTTCTCCTCGATTTGATATGTTGTTAAACTAATTTTAGATATTTTTATCAGCAGTTTGCAGTAACGGTGCACAAGTTTGCATTCAGGTAACATATTGTGTTTTATAATGGAAAAATAAAATATACTTTAGTTTAGTTAAAGTAATGTCAAATGTAGACTCAGTATTCAGCACAGCATTCATTTGTGCTTTGATTATTTTAACGGTCCAGTGTGTAACATCCCTTTAAATTAGGTGGGTAATTTTTTTTATAGATTTTTTTGGTCTGCTATTAACAACTCAACATAATTCTTAGGAGTAAAATAGTTTATTGAGTACTCTAATTCTTATCTTGACGCAATAAATGTCATATTATAGTAATTATATAACTAACTATATATAGCAGTGACAGCAAACTTAATGGTTACGATAAGCAGCGGCAAAAATACAAATCAAAGAAAGGTAGTTCTCCAAAATTGTCACAATTTTTAGCTAAGTGGTAACTCGTATGTGCATAGAAATAGAATCTTAGGAGTTATACGATCACGTAACTATATAATTCATAATTAGTAATTAGTTAATATATACTATATAGTGCATGTATGTAGGTATATACATGTAACGGTTACTAAAATACCCCCAAGAGACAAATGTTTAATTTCAGCAGACTTTCAATAACAAGTTATAAAACTTAAAACGCTAACTGAACACTTCTTACTTTACTTGCATTGCAATAAAATTAAGTGAAATGTTAAAAAAATATCTACAAAAATGTGTGTTTGTAAAGAAATGTTTGGCATAGATTCCTAAGATAAAAAAACTTATTGCAATGTGTAGTCGTAGCAATAAGCATGGGTTGTTGTAATAATAAGAAAATAATCAATAAAATATTTACATTCAACATTGAAAATTATCATTTATTATTTTTAAACTAATCAATAGCCGTTCGTATTGAATGGATTCTTCCATCTTTGCAACCTCATTTATTATAGAAATATCATCAACCCATTCTTCTAATGTTTAGGATGCATCTTCTTACCCATTCTGCGGCGAACCGAATCATCAAGCACTTACTAGGAAAATAATGTGCAAATAAACAACACTATGATGACATGGATGATGCATTGGTTTGGAAAAGTATCATTTCCCCTTCTTTTGCTGTTATCATCTTACTATTAGTTTACTCATCACATCAAATTTCTGAAAGATCTTCAGTCAATGAAAACCCGGCGAGTCCAACGTTATCATTTTCGCTTTTTCTCTTTGATAACGTCTCGTCTTTCTCTTTTGTACATGTGTCAATGCCACATGCAACTAAAACTAGAAATAAATGCACAAACTTGAGAAAAGGCTTTTAGTAAAGTGAATTATAGCATAATACATGTCATTTTTGCACCAGAGGAAAATTTATTTTTATCGTCCTTTTCCTTTTTTCGCTGCAACTAACCAACGCAACACTATTGCACATTGTCTGCAAAAAGTGCTACTTCGTTGGCAACTAAACATGCACCTCAAAAATATCCTCGATGAGAGTACATGTCCGTGTCTTAAGTATCCAGCAATACAAAGTACAACTACAAAAGATGCCTTTGTATACATGTTTCTTCACCTGCATAAATTAATCATCAACATTAAATCATGCATAATTATGATGATCATCATCAACAATCCTGTTATGTTATTCGTAAAATAACCGAAGCCAAACGCAGTGAAAAAGTCCTCAAACTCAGCACTAAGTCAAGTCAGTGCTGTAAATTGTAACACATGGTAACAGCCTGTCGTTTTTTCGTCCCTATCATGGATGCAATGTGTAAGGTGTGATGCATAAGATATTTGAAGGTAGAAAACGATGCATGTCTGTTCGAAATGCCGTAATAAAAACACAATTTATTCTGCTTTCTTCTCTTTACCTCCAAAACTCAGCTTCTGTTTACAATACAACAGACAACGAGAAGCTTATAAGAACATTAGCTGCATGATGACTTCGATGTTCGATATGTCATATTAAAACTTTTGGTGAAGCCTACAACTACCATAGTTGTAAATGATCTGCCATTTTAATGGTGACTAACAGCTTGACATTAATTAAATGACACAAGTCAGAAATTGGTTTTGATGGGTGATATGGTTGTATACGTTGTTAAATAAATATATATCTACTAAAAAATTTCGGCTGTATGCTCCCAAGTTGTAATTTACGTATAAAATACCACACCTGGTGAGTTACAAATTTCTTTTAAGTTTGTACAATCGATATTTAATTGCGAAATGTTTGAAAATGATTGTTTAATTATGACATTTGAGAAACATTGAAATCAAAAGTAAATCAAACAAACTTAAGCATTGTTGCTTCTCATATTATTTAAATGATTCATATATTTGCTTTTAAAGAGTTAATGGTGTTAAGTGCTGCAAAAGTATTACATTTTTTAAACCCTTTAAAAATCGTCACAAATATTTGCATTCTCTTTAAAATTTGAAAATGTCAAGTGTCAAAAGCTCCCTGTCCATTGTTATTGTTAGTTTCTGTCGGTTTCAAAGATTACATTTTGAAACTAGGTAACAAATTGCTCAACCTTACACTAACTTCATTTTTTAATCAAATAGCGTCAAAGACAATCAAACTTTTGTATAATTGTAATTGTTAAATTCAATCACTTCATCAAATATGTCGTACAGTTTGACCATCGCCCACTTTTCCTTCTCCGAATAAAAGATTAGGTTACCATACTGTGCTACTCTGACAACACAGTTACATTATTACAACAAAGTACTACACTAACAGGGCAACATTCATTTCATCTTTCTTACTTTGATTCATCGTTGTTGCATATAACAAGTTCTAATTGCTACCCTTGTATTTGACTGAGATCTTTACAAAGTGTCACAATGTCTTCAAAAACTAACTTATATACCCATTTTACTGCATTTTCTTACACAGGTTCGCTGTTGTGCACACATTACAAAGTTCTCTCTTGTTTTTACAACGACGACGACACAAAACTTCCGAAAGGCCAAAATACAATCCTTTTCTTCAAACTTACTTGACTTTGCGTAATGCCTCATATTTGCTTGGCTCTTACTCACTTAGTTAGTTAGCATTAATGAGTTGAAAATGAAAGCCAACTACTCAACTTATTAAGAGAGGGATATCCTTGAAGAAAAACGTGTGTTTTGTCAAAAGTCAACTTACATAAGTCATAATAACACGAGCAGTAACAATAACGAAAAAGGAAAGAAGAAAAACAGCTAAAAATAAACCTGTGTCAAACCAACCAGACAAAAAGCCGCTGTTTCCCAAAGAACAAATATAAAAAAATTAAACGACCCCTTTGTATGACTTCAAATTTTCCACTACCACTACTACTCTCATTCTCCTGTTTGAAGTTTTCAAACTCGATTGCATTTTTTATCCTGTGTCCATTTGAAAAAGCAACCGTCCATTATTATTACTACTTTGCGTATTACGCTGATGTCAAATCTCCCATCATCTAATTTTGCACACACACACAATTTATATTACTCAACAGCCTGTAATTCATTATCATCAAAATTTTAACAATGCGCGTGCCACTATCATCATCACTAGGCCATTAAACAGTTAAAACCACGCTATACTGCATCTTATATCATATCGTATAATCGTATAGCATGTTACAACAACATCGTCGTCAATCGTCGTAAAACACCAAGAAGGACTGACCAAGCACCAATCTCTTTATCATCGTCATCCCATGAAATACAAAAAAAAATACAAATTGAATTGCTAAGTTAAGCAGGTAAAAAAATTCAAGAAACTAAGCAAATCCACAAGCAAGGTTTCCTTTATATTAGTCAGCTTTTGCTCTTGCAGAGTCAGTTTGTTAGTAGGTACACCATAACAATAATGACAGTTAAATAGCGTGAAACATATTATTTCTTGATGCTATTGCCACTTGAAAATCATTTTACGTTTTTGTACCACTTGCTCTTGTACCAGACATTATGGTGACGACGACGACGCTGCGCTATTAACTATACACTCTAAAAAAACAGAACCATAACGAATCCTCAATATAAACTCGGAACATACCGTTGGTCGTTCCTTCTTAGTTAATGGTCACCCTTAACGCCGTTAAGAGTTGGGCTGCAGTACTACGTGTACGTACGTACCTAAGCATACCTTCAAAAACCCATTGATAGCTAATAATACTGAGCAGTTAGGTTGTTAAATTAAATTATTGTCAGACCACTGGCTATAATGGACCTGATTGTCAGTGTGTACTGGTTGGTTTCATTTAGTACAAACACGCTTACACATGAACGGAGGATTTAAAAATACAAAAATGTAAATTGCTTATCAAGCTTGAATTCAAGTCAAAGTTTTTAATATCATGCTAGAAAGGCCCCCAGGTCAGAGAAAATACACGCACGGTTTAAGTACTATGTATATGCCGTGAGTTGTGGGGCAGAAGAGGAGATGAAGCTGCCAAAACTCTTCTGGAATGTTAAGAGCGTCATTAAGAGTGATTGTTAGGCTATTTTTTAAACCTCTTTTCCTATTCGTCCCTGCCCTACCAACGATTAGAATCGTTTACACAATGCAAGTAGTAATTACTGTCCACTATTACTTTGTATAGGCCGGATCTAAAGAGTGCATTCATTTTGGAGGCAAAGGCAACACCAAAGTTTATTAAATTAGCGCCCATTTTGAGCTCTCCTCACTGTGTTCCTTGTAAAAAATAGAATAAACTCGGTAGGAGTTGTTGTACTAGCAGGAAAATTGAAGCAGAAATTTGGCTGAGCTTTATTCTCTCCACAACTACTGCCATACCAACTACCACCACACACGGAGTATACTACTATGTAATTTAATTAATCCGTAAAAGCGGTCACGGTTCTTGCCACATGTGTGGATGGAAGGATACGCCAAGCGTATAAACCACCAGTACCACCACCGTCAGCACGTTTAGAAATTATGAACTCGTGGTGGTACTTGTACTCCTACTCCTGTCCTGACATTCAACGGACGTTTTCAAGTTCTAGGATTTTTAATGAGTGGTTCTCATATAAGAGTTTTGCTAGCTTGCTTGCTGCTGTGTAGGTAAATGACAGGATGTAAAATAAACGTTGAACAGAGAAGTAGGCAAATAAAAATAAATAAATAAACAAGTAAAAATGACGATTTCGAGGATGATGGCTTTATGCTATTTTCTGCTTGGCTGCTACAGAGTTCTTTGAAAAATTGCAGTAGTAAGAGATCTAGGAAACAAAAATTGCATATATCGTAATAAACAGAGTTGACTATACAAACAAGCAATTTTGTATTATACGAAATGTACGTTTCTCCGATCTGGTGAAACTGCAACAATAACAACACTGGCAGAATTGCCTTGGTTGCTGCACTGAAACAATGACAAAAGTACCTTGTCGACACTACCAACCAACAAAGATTAATCACCGGTATTGAATTCAATTCTCCACCAGCCACAAAACAACTGCGCAACATTAGGCCAACTATCGATCATTCATTTTATTTAAGAAAAATAACAGCAGCCGCTACAACAATGTCTGTTTTTAATACAAAATTAGCACTACGTTGCATCATCATGAATATCCCGTTGTTATTTATCTCGATTCTAGGGTCCTTGCTCACTTATTTAGTTTAGCAAGCGCTTAAGGTAAACAAAAGTTGAGAGTGTGGTGCCTATAATGCAGGAATAGGAAGTACAACAAGGAGATCTGAATGTAACAAAATGTCCTTCAATTCAATATATTATGCAGGAGCGTGGGAAAATTTCTGCTGAAATAAGTATAATTTAATTTTTGCCGGGATATCTAAAATATTTTATGGCACGCAGACGAAATGCACACTGAGTAGAATTTTAAATATTTATACACTAATACCATGGTTAATTAGTTGCAGAGCCAGCCAAAATTAAAGAGGCGAGTGGTGACAATGAGGAGGAGGAATATGCTTTTTACCAACCGCTGGTGTGCGGCTGCAGCAGAGAACTACCGAATCTTATCAAGACACCCCAGTACGAATCAACCTTTCACGCTGAGCTGAGATTCGCATAAAATTTATATCTACTTACCACACAACGACTCCTCTTCATGTCAACGCAGTTCTAGTACAAACATACCAATACCTACACACATTTTTCGCGTGAATGTAGTGATTATGCAGTTTTGCATACTTTTGCTTTTATTACGTTTTGTCAAAGTCTTGATTTGACTTGGTTCCTCTAGTTCCTTAGAGAGTCAATGGGATCCTCTTGAAACTTTAATACATACATCTTCAGCAACAAACGTAACTCACTGGTGGTGGTAGGAAAAGTTTGCAACACAAAAAAACCGTTGTCGTCGTGCGGATGACAATGTGATTGTCAATTCTTAAAGAGTAAGAGTACTTTGGTCAGCAGCGTCAGCGTCATCCCCTATGTAGATGTAGCACTTCAAAAAAAAATACTTTACTGTATTAAGTACGAGAATGACGACGTTTGGTTCAGTTTGATTTACAGTTTTAGGCATACGCTTAATACTGAAACGTGGACGACTAATGTAACGCCATATAAAAATTTTATAAGTAACTCAATATCTCGTAATAAATAAATAAACACTTGCCTGTATCTTAACTAGGTGCTTGATCGTGCAAAACTGGTAGGAGCCTGCTGCTACTGGGATTTTACCTAATATGATGAGTACATTTTTGAAAGTGTGTGCGTTGTCCTGTATATATTAACACGGTTGCATCTAAAACTGAATGCTGGTAAAGTTGCTGCTAATAATAACCACGTGTCGTCAAGTCACCGCGAATGTAATAGTAATTCTTACCGTCAATACTGCGATTTATATTATATTGACGAGAAAAAGGGATGCATGGTAACGATGAAAAATGCGGTACTACATGGCCGCTATAACTGATAGAATTAAATAACGTGGCCAAGAGCACCTAAAGGTAAAGTGACATTATTAGATGGTGTCATAAATGCTCAATAAATCGTCAAGTATTTGATTTGGGTTTATAATATTTGTAGTGGATGCGACTACATTATTACTACTGGACGATGGCGTGCTACCACCAGAAAAGCGACACGGTTGATATCCAAGGTCTAAAACTCCGTTGTAACGCTGAATAACATGATAATATGTCTGTTAAGAATGCTATATTCCTTCTTACACTGGCATTGTTGCGTCACCACGTAGAATTCATCCATTTCCTTAGTACAACACTAAGTAATGGTTCACTTTAATTGTCTGTCTTTAAAATAAATTGTTGTTGTAGCCCTCATTTTATACTCCTCCTTATCAACTCGCCTCCTTCTGGCGTCTCTGCGGATGATGTGATGAGTCTAAGAGGAAGGACTGATGGTCGTATATAAGAAAGGCAACATCTCATTCACCCACCTCAGTTGGTATTCGTCAAGTTTTTTAAAAACTGCTCTCCTAACGACATTCGTGTAAGACGGTAGCCCTTCATGTGTGGTCGAGATATTGGCCGAATTCGGATTTTTAGAACAGAGGGCTGAAAAACAAGTTGCCATACGTTTTTAAACATTTTAGTTTCCACGAAACACAATTGAGTGACTGATTTGTTTTTAGCACAATTTTTTAGTGTGTTTCTTTGAAACCTTAGGCACGAACGCAACAAACTAATTTCGGGTTCTGATTTTTTTGCATGAAATTGGAG